>OX453275.1:2149972-2437472 GCA_949710005.1 Ricordea florida
ACCTGGTGAGTGCAATTCCACTTGCAAGAAATCGATATACCGGATGTAAGTTAAAAATGGAGGTAAAAAGTGATATCCGTGGTCGATGTTTAGGACCAGGGATAGAAGGGCGTAACTGATGGTAGAAATTGCCACTGACCGTCAATCTGAAATGTGTGTCCAACAATATCTTTAAGAAGGAATGGAAACGTGGACATTTGATTTACCAAACTTGATTACTATCACTTTACTTCACTTTACTTCTGATTTATCTTGGTATTGGCTGCTATCTATTTATTTATTTGTTCATGACGGTGTCCAACTAGAAAGCCGCTTTTGCTACTTTGGACACCGCACACATATTAATCTTATTTTGTTATGGCCAAATATTACCTTAATTTATTTATTCTTTCTTTTGTCTTGCAAGAAATTCTGTGTAAATGTCATTTATAGTATGAAATAAAGAATTCAATTGAGTTGAACTGTATAAAAAGGCCCCGGCTACTCGCTCGGTCGCTACAAAATTAAGAGATGAGATGTTGATTAAGTAATGGAACAAAATCAGGCAGTAAAACTAAATTGTTATGGAAACATCATCATCATCATCATCGTCATCATCATCATCATCATTCCTCCGGCAGGCCGGTGACTTGACGAGATATCCGCCCCAGACCTGCCACTCAAGGAGCACTGCTTTCAGATGCTCCTCGTGGAGCCCAGTGTAACTCTCGAGGACCATTTTCAAGGGGGTCCTTGGTCGTCCCACTTTGCGGCACGCTTCGGCTTCCCAAAGGAGGACCTGAAGGAGGCTGGCTGGTTGTGTTGAAAACCTTCCTATACAACACGAGTAGTTTGGCACGCTACAGTTTTTTTCTTACCTTCAAATAGCCACGAAACTTTGTGTATCGGAGAAGAGCTGGTTTACAGCTTTTCACTGTAATTCATATACTACCGTATGCTCTCCTACCCCTGGAGAGTGGGGGTGAGTATTGATCGCTTGGTAGAGCGCTCAAGTTGTTGTCAATGGTCAAGTCAACGGTTTGTACCAGGCTCCTTTTTGTACTCATGATGTTTATCAGCGGTCTCGTCTTCTAATTGGCCCAAACGGAATACGTGCTGCAAGTATCATTTTCAGACCTCGTGCCCTAATTCTAAGGTAAACCGACAAGGCAAACTCAACAAATAATTAAAATATTCGAGCAAATATCATCTGAAGCTGTTTTAAGTGGCGCTGGCTTGACGGAGTAAAGGCGCAGCACCGAGTCTAGCTCGTTTTATCGAAGATGATTCCCGAAGTGTCCGCCGGCACTGTTTTTCTTAAATTCTAGCGGGTTTGTTTTCCTAACCAATTCCTAATCTTGGAGAACTATCCTGTGGTTTTGATATCACCGGTAGCCTAGCTTATTGACGAATAACTTGCGAAAAATGACGCGGGACGTGTCACAGTAATAACTGGCTCTTTAAGGTCGGCTCTAGCTTCGGACTGGAGCAAGCAAGTGAAAACATTTAGCATTTTATACTTCAAGCGAAATCTTGGCTTTCACAACCACGCCTCTGCTGTGTAACAAGTTCCCTGTCGAGAATCAGTAATGGATCGTGTTTAAATTCACAACACGTCGGTTGCTTTCTTTCTAAGCCCGCTGCCGTTTGTGACAAAATCTGGTGATTTCTCGCCTGGGGCTCTTTGTCTTATCTTCTTGATAAGCCGCAGTGTATCGGCGATTACGTGGCGTCCAACATTCGTCAGTGAAATATTTTGCTTGTTTACGAACGACTCAAGTGAAAGAGCAGTTTGAAGACATAACACAATAGCTTGTCACAAATTTGGAGTCCACGATAAAGTGCAAATACGAGGAAATAACAAAGAGGAGCTGATGCCAAGGAAACGAGTGGTAAAAGAAGCCGACAAAGAGAAAGGTTTAGTTCACAAGGTAGATGTTACAATTTTAATTAATTCCTTTTTTTAGCTTCTCGGTAGGGATTTAAACCATGGCTGGGGAATTTAAGATAGCTGGAGGCGGGAATCAAAAACATTCTGCATGAGGTTAACACAATTCATTATAATCATTAATTTCCGGGTTTTCATAGGCAAAAATGAATTTTACCGAACTGAAAAACAAACCCCGTTCAGTTAAACGGATAGAATGGTGTTAAACGTGTTGCCAATCAAGAATTTTTTTCGAAAAAATTAGTTAAGACTTTATAACTTGGCGATGTATCCCCATGTTTGTACCTTTTTTTTTACTGATTATAAGGTTGCGTATTTTAGCTTCGATTCAGCTACTTTAAAACATGTTTTTTATCTGTGTGGAATTCGCAGAAAATGTTTAGCACAACTGTTCTCAAAATCAAAGTAGACTTTCGACAGAACTCAAACTCTTTGGCGGACAAAACTCGCCTCTCGAAGCTTTCGTTGTTTCATTTACTTGAATACCAATTATATTATGAGGAAACTCAGTGGCAGTTTCTATGACAACAGACTTCGAACATCGGTCATAGAAGCTTTTCTTGTTTTGTGAAGCCCACAAAAATCGCTGAAAGATTTTATATTCGTTTCTGTCTCGCTTTCCCTCGGTCTTCCTTTAATGTATTTTGAATAATATTTTCAAACCAAGAAACTTGACAAAATCAATCTGAGTAATCAATGTGACGCACGTTTATACTCAATAGCATTGATAATTCGTAGCCAGAAGCGACTCGAGATGATGGCTTTGAAGTCCTGGAAGCACCGAATATCACGAAACGCGTTGCCCTCCTTAGCGACGTGTGTGAGAGAAATATCTTACTAGGGAAATGAGTCATGTTATCTGTGTGCGTGTTGTGTTTTGTCGGCAGGCCGATCGGGCGATAGTGAAGCAATTTTACGGTTTAACAAAATGTCGGAAATCCGCGATAGTGGTACACGTCGTAATTATAAGAATAAAAAACACGCATAAGCGGGGTATGGAGATAATCGGGATTATATTGCTGAATTTCTAATCAAATAAAATCATCAGCGTTTTTTTTTTGTATTTTAAATGCGTCATACGGATACACTGTGTGGGATTTTTTTTCACTTCATTAATGATCCTCAGGAAAAAAACAGGCACGAATTTTCCTTTGAAAAACAATGGGCGCTAAAAAATCCACGGTTAGATTTAGGATTGCAGCTTTACGAGATGGGAGATTTTACATCAATTAACATTTAAAGAAAAACAAGTGGAATTTAGGGCAAAGACTGTTGAAAGAATTATGACATTACGTTTGCCATATCAATAAAATTGTAGAATAGTTTTCAAAGCCGGAATAAGCTTTATATTCTGTAACATTCTGGTTCTTTCACCATCCTATTTCGTTTACTGAATGCACATTTTCCAAACTGCTTTGTAAACGCGGCGTGAATAATTCATGACGGTGTTATATTGAGTACTGACCAAATACCCAATACCTGGCGCCTCAATGACACAAGCAGCGCAAATAGACAATTCACAATTAATTTTGCTTCTTGATGAAATGGCCTCAGCAAACAGTGAATGCCATTTGTGACAGTAATGTTCGATTAACGTGTGACACGTCAGGTGATTTTAAGTACATTTTGCCAGCACTAATGCTGTTTCTTTTGACAGGTCGAACTCGACCATAAATCCAGTGCCTGTTTGAAAGCTATGGCTGCAGCTGATACTTGTGCCACTTAGAAGGTGAGTATTATTCCCTATACTTTCTACAAAAATAATACTAACTTGGTCCGATACTAATCATCACACTGACAGAGCCAAGGAGTCATGTTGAAAATGCGGCAAAAATGTACTGTCCTCCATTACTTCGTCAGTAAATAGTCAAAACATCACTGTTAATTGTCTTTTTTGTCTTTTTCCTGTACCTTCTGCTACTAAAAAGGGTTTTATCGTCAACAACTTAGAAACGATAGCTCTTCCTTCAAGGACACTGCTGTTCAAAAAGCCGCGGGTAAAACCCATAATAATCAAACGTTTTTCGTAGAGGCACACACAAGCCGTCAAACCCTTTCGGCCTGGGCTTATCCTCAACCACCCCCACCCCTTCCCCTTTCTCGCATGGCTTTCCCCCCCCCCCCTAAATCCTACCAGCCACCCCCCCTTCCTCGTAAAAAAATGAACAGTCCCCCAAATGGATGTTTCGCCATCACAGAGAAACCCGCCTTCCCTCACTGTGATTTCGCCGGAACCAGTTTTTATACACCTGAGTGGAAAGTTAAGCGATGGGTTAACTTTCTCTCTCTGCTAGTTTGCTTTTCGCAGTATGGCCTTTCTTTGTAAAGCTTCTGAACTGCACTGTAGTACTGATTTTGCCTACACTACCCAGAAAAGCATACACAACAGTGTAGATACAGGGGCCTGTTGGTCAGCAAGGACCTCAAAGCTAATTCATTGCAAACCTGCCATCAACTTAACAGAATACTCTCGATCACAAAAGATTGAAACTCCTACAGAAAATGTATACGACACCGCCGGATACGAAAACCCAAAACCCCTTTGTGGAAAAAAGGGAACGTATACCCCCAACCTGCTGAAAACAGCTGCGATGCCGCCAACTCTGGGGGCAGAGGTACGCGAAAACTAGAAAATAGTGAACTACCAAAGATAAATTAACTCAAATTTGCAAAATAAATTTTGTTGGATGAGCGAAGTGCTGACCTAGATTGATTCAAATCTGTAACGAATAACTATATATATCTAATGACGCTACCCACAATCCCTTCAATTCGGACCCTGTCCTGTGGTCCCTGCCCGCAAAATAGCTATTTCTGCCTGCTACACTGTCAGAAATGTCATTTTGTTTTACTATACAGTGTGGTTGTAACTTTTTCATCTGTGGATCAAACCATGCAGTGTGACCATTCTTTGTAAAGCTACTGAACAGTACTGTACTGTGGTACTCTTTGTTTTACTATACAGTGTGGTTCTACCTTTTTCATCTGTGGATCAAACTGTGCAGGGTGACCATTCTTTGTAAAGCTACTGAACGGTACCGTACTGTGGTACTGTTTGTTTTACTATGCAGTGTGGTTCTAACTTTTCCATCTGTGGATCAAACCATACAGTGTGTCGACCATTCTTTGAAAAGCCACTATCCGTGCCAGCATTTTGATTGGCAGAGATACCACCACGTGATCTGCAAATTACTGAGTCTATAAGTAATCGCCATGTAATGTTGATTGCCGTATAACTGGGATCTAGTCTGCGCATGTGTGGTTCCGCTGAACCTGTAAGTCGATTCCTTGAATTCAATTTTGTAATAATTACCAAACAAACGGTATTACTTGAGCCATTTTACATAGGATGGTAGCAATGTACAGCCTTATCCACTACCAATATGGCAATCTTAGATAATGATCAGATAAAAAAAAACCACGGTTAGAAAGCGGAAATCATCACACCAGTTTAGAGCATCGAGTCTGGTTCCTAGAAAGCCAATGAAAGGTAACTCTGAGTTACACGTTAAACGAGATCTTCCTCTTTACAATGCCCTGGCCTGGTGATGTTGATACCAGGTTGACTATCGATAGTCAAAGCAAAAACTGTCTGAGAAATTTCCGTACGAAAGCAATTTCTGTTAACGCAAAATGTTCTGCTTCAACATTAACAGGCTGGATACTTATTGCCATTGATATATATTGTTTTATCATGAGATTTTATATATGTATACTTCAGAAGACGTTTGTCTCTGCAACCTGCGTCGAATTAAATCGTGCAAATCTGCATTTCGCGGTTGTAAAGTGCAAAAAATTATTTCAGTCTACAGTTTTCTATGTACTGAGCGGCCCGTTTACTGAGCTTTAGCCAATCTAAGAGTCAAGCTGCCAATACTGTTTTTTGAAAAAAAATTAATTCAAGCGTCGGTTTGAACCAAATAACAGTTCAGTGGACGCACTGATATATCACATAACAAATTTTGGGTTATGAAACGAGTGTGTAATATAAGCTATGCCATCATAAGGTGCTAACAAGGCTATATAGAGTATCACTTGTATTACAACTAGTAAACACCATAAGGTGCTAACAAGGCTATATAGAGTATCACTTGTATTACAACTAGTAAACACCATAAGGTGCTAACAAGGCTATATAGAGTATCACTTGTACTACAACTAGTAAACACCATAAGGTGCTAACAAGGCTATATAGAGTATCACTTGTACTACAACTAGTAAACACCATAAGGTGCTAACAAGGCTATATAGAGTATCACTTGTACTACAACTAGTAAACAAGTTGTGAAAACGTTGCTAAGGTGCTAACAAGGTGCTAACAAGGCTATATAGAGTATCACTTGTACTACAACTAGTAAACACCATAAGGTGCTAACAAGGCTATATAGAGTATCACTTGTACTACAACTAGTAAGCAAGTTGTGAAAAAGTTGCTAAGGTGCTAACAAGGTGCTAACAAGGCTATATAGAGTATCACTTGTACTACAACTAGTAAACACCATAAGGTGCTAACAAGGCTATATAGAGTATCACTTGTACTACAACTAGTAAACACCATAAGGTGCTAACAAGGCTATATAGAGTATCACTTGTACTACAACTAGTAAACACCATAAGGTGCTAACAAGGCTATATAGAGTATCACTTGTACTACAACTAGTAAACAAGTTGTGAAAAAGTTGCTAAGGTGCTAACAAGGTGCTAACAAGGCTATATAGAGTATCACTTGTACTACAACTAGTAAACACCATAAGGTGCTAACAAGGCTATATAGAGTATCACTTGTACTACAACTAGTAAGCAAGTTGTGAAAAAGTTGCTAAGGTGCTAACAAGGTGCTAACAAGGCTATATAGAGTATCACTTGTACTACAACTAGTAAACACCATAAGGTGCTAACAAGGCTATATAGAGTATCACTTGTACTACAACTAGTAAACACCATAAGGTGCTAACAAGGCTATATAGAGTATCACTTGTACTACAACTAGTAAACAAGTTGTGAAAAAGTTGCTAAGGTGCTAACAAGGTGCTAACAAGGCTATATAGAGTATCACTTGTACTACAACTAGTAAACAAGTTGTGAAAAAGTTGCTAAGGTGCTAACAAGGTGCTAACAAGGCTATATAGAGTATCACTTGTACTGCAACTAGTAAACAAGTTGTGAAAAAGTTGAAATATATTTACCAGCTTGTCAGTTGCCGTTCGCTTGAATTGTGCAAGTGTGGTTCTTCCATAAGCCATTGTTCGATGTTCGTCATTGTCGCCATGTTTCTATTAAATTCAAACCGGGAATTAACTTGTTAGTTAGTCTGTGCATAACTTAATATCTCTCGTCTGCTTAAAACATAAAATCCGTAATTTTATGGTCGATTTTTTTTACGAAAAAAGATTGCGGATACCCTACGAAAAGAAATAGGAGTTTTTTCGTAACCGAAAGAAAAATTCCTGATCGAGAACTTCATGGGTTTTTGTTAAGTTGGCTCAGATGCGTTCAAAGAGATGTGACTGACGCCGTATAGCGCATGCACCTTTTTTCAAGAAACGCGCGAGTCCTCGAGACAAATTGTCATGACGTCTGAAATTTGAGAGAGGCTTTTAAGGGCTCCGACGGACAATTTATTGTCACTCTATGATGTACTCGTGATCAAAGAGTAATTTTATGCCTCTTTGGAATATACATCAAACACTGGCTCGGCAGCTGTGGTGGAAAGAAAATGTTAGCCAATGAGCAGCAAAGCTTTCTGTACTCGCCGGATACCTCAATAGAACACTAACGTCTAGACTTGATTTGTCATGTTTTGAAAGGAACAATTAAGAGAAGAAATGACAGTGAGCCCGTGTACATGTGGTCTTGTTATCTATTCGCGCAGCCAACTGAAGTATCAGTCAAAACAGACTTGTCTTTAGAGTAACCCCTTCAATATGCTATAGCAAGTAAAATAAAATAACGCACAAATGAGCCAGGCAGGGGTTTATGGCCCGGTTACGTCTGCTGTTAAGACTCTTAAGACTTCTAGCTTGAGTAAACGGAAGCTTCAACAATGACAGGCAATCGTGAAAAGGACCGGCCATCTTTGGATTAAAGCACAGCGCTTTTTACGCATGGCCCATTTTTTACGACTTGGCTGTTTTCAGAGGGATCATTTAGGGACTGGAAATCATATTTCTGTAATTTTTCTTTCTCATTTTAGCAGGCTGTAAACACCGGCGTTATTAAGGTTACAATTGAAATGAATTTGAAACTTAAAGGAGGATCATTGATGACGCAAGAAAATGGCCCATCATTTAGAAAATGAGCCTGGGTAATATTGCCTATTCAGTTCAACCTTCTGCTCACTTAAATGTAAGTTGACTAATTTCAATTTTATTTCAAGAGGAATTTTTTAGTTTCTAATAAAGATTTGTTACTTGAACTGAAGTTCATATTGACGCATGTATTGTTCAATTTTTTGTTGCTGAGAAACACGCCGGCGCTGATTTAGAGGTGGAAAACCATTTGTGCCGTAATTACCATGACGGCTACGTTTTTTCGTAACAATAATGAGGGAGGGAAGACTCCACTATGTCAAGCGAAGTTAACATGTTAAGCGTGAACTTTCAATGTGCCACGATATACGGGCTCTGTGAGCACAAACACTCGAGAAATTTCCGAAACATCATCGCTTGAAATAGAGGTCACTGATAAGTAACGTCAGTAAACATGCGACACAAGTGAACCCTCCCATAGCGTTGACGTCATAGTGTTCGCCATCGGAAACGTTGTGTAATTGCATCAAAAAGATGACAGCCATTGTGAAGGAGTATTTCTTTTACAAAGACCGTCTAATTATACCCATCCTTTCCGACAATTCTAGACCCTTAGGCCTTCTCGATAAGCACGATATAAATTTGCTTCTCTTCCCATGATTTTAGGCCATATTGTTCTCTTAGTCAGTTTCTAATGGAGCCATTGTCTCGCTAGTTCCGTGCGTGGCATTATCATCAAACTGAACCATGGCGACGCAAAGATTGTGTCACCGGCATAACTTTTATTGAAGAACGAGAAAAGCAAAGAATTGCATGCAAATGGTTTCCTGCTCGCTTGAAGCAGGTGGCTAACAACGAGGCGTGCGCAGTAGGGCTCAGCATTGTTTATAGCGTTTTACGGTTTTGTATGAAGCAAAGATAATTTTATAAAACCACAGGGAGAAAACAGCGCGCGTCTGATCAGAATTTTAAAGAGTGATTCTGCTGCGCATGTTTTCGCAGCTAGCTACATCGCATCAACTTTCCATTTTATGTCATTCTTGGCAGGTCTCTACATAAGTTTTGTGCCACCTCAAAGACAATCGGCGCTCAAACGTTTGTGGCCAAGGGTGCAAGTTTCCCGTCTTCCTAGTACGTAATTAATGGTGTGAGAATATTGACAGTTTGCAGTAACGCTTGGAATATTAGAAATCTCTTTCGTGGGGTAAACTACTGCAGTAAACGTGGATTACGAATCGCTCTGGCGTGAAGCTTTTAATCCAATAATCACCAACTGGCGATCGACTGCATCGTAGATAACTCTTTGTGGTCCTTACCTCGGGCACCTTTTGAGGTGAATGCAAAACAGTTTTCCTCTTTTCTTACGGCAGATCAAAAAGAGCAAGCGGATGATTCCGTAACGTAAAATCATGTCGCTGAAGGAGAAACGGTCATCTTCCACGGAAGGCGGCCCAGCTAACGAGAAGGTGGTAATAAATGTCGGCGGGATACGGCACGAGACCTACACAAACACACTCAGAAATATCCCAGATACAAGGCTGTATTGGATCTCCGAGAATAACACGCAGCTTCCTGAGTACGACCCGAACGCCAACGAGTACTTTTTCGACCGCCATCCTACGGTGTTTGGTCAAATTTTGAATTTTTATCGCACGGGTAAGTTACACTGCCCCAACGACGTCTGTGGCCCGCTGTTTGAAGAGGAGTTAGCGTTTTGGGGAATCGATGAGCTTCAGGTTGAGTCGTGTTGTTGGTTAAATTATAAAAAACACCGTGAAGCACAAGCGAATCTTGACACTATCGATGGTAACGATTCGGACAGGGATAGCTTGTCGGACATGGACATGACAGTGTATGGATTAGTCGCTAACAGTATCAGGAACAGAAATAGATCGCTGTGGAGAAAATACCAACCGAAAGTTTGGAGTACGTTTGAAGAGCCATATTCATCTCGCCTTGCTCAGGTATGCTACATAAAAAGAAATTGTTAAATATTTCACCAGTCAGTTTTATGAATATTGCTATGGTTAGAGACGAATCGTTAATCCCAAAGAAAAACAGATTGTTAACGAGAATGATAGCATGCCTCGATTCATGGGGATCAGTCATATATTAATCAGTTGGCTAGTTTGTGAACACAGAATAATTGTTCGCATCTCAACTCAATGCTTACAGGAAAGCGTCTGAACATAGAGTGTTTTTTTATTCGGGTTTTCAAAGTTGCTAAAGCAGCAATAAAGTTTTGGAAGCGCTTTTATTTTGATCGCGCGAGTGCTGAACAACACGTCATCTATAAGACCAGATAAATTCTTACTTTCTCGTTTTTCGTTCATTAGCTATCGGGAGTTGTCACTTGACAAGAGTAATCTTTTTCAATAGCAGTTTCACTCCAGTTTATCCATCGCAAATGAAAAACAGCGTCGAATTTTCTTTTCATCCAGAGTGTGAAAATGATTTCGAAATGCGGTCCGGTGTTTATAGTTAATCGGTTTAAAACAAACAATCTTTTGCGAGCATACTTCCTAAGACGGATTAAGATTTTTTGTTCAAAGAAAATCCCTAAAGATATATACATATATATAAACTCGCTGTTTTTTTTCCCTTGTCTTTTGGAACCTTACGGTGACAGAAAATTTCTCTTGAAAATTAACTGCGGAAAATCAAAGAAAACAGATTTGTCAGTTCGTTGTCCGCAGGTGGTGGGGAAAATCCAGAGTAAGAAAATTTATTTTCAATTGAGATTTTCCTTGGCAAATTTTATCTAGAACGTAGCATGGTAAATTTGCTTTGGTCCTTGGTAGATTTAATGTGAATGCTAGAGTTAATGAAAATTATGGCTAAATTGGTGCAGTCAAGCGCAATATTGAATATTGAGCAACAATTGCAAATTAAATCGGTTGGTCGCCGCTCGTTGGTCTCAGTTGAATGTTAATCTTTGTTGCAGTGGTTTTCGCGTAGAGTTGCTATGTCGCAAAAATAGCGAGAAGAAACGTGGATTGAGGGTATTTGTACTGTCTCCTTCTATAAATAAGCTTTCACTTTGCTCTTATGAACTGTTATAGCTGCCATGGGTGCTCATGTCACGCATGCGTAGGAAATGCGTGGTTGTGTAAAAGCAAAATATTTCAATATTTTGTCGTACGATTCTTGCATCGCTTTGTCTATAGAAGCAACAAAAATAAACTCGTTAGCAAAGAGTAATTAAGAAAGCTTAAAACATAAGAATTGGTTCGTTCCCACGCACTGTTTTTTTCTCGGAAGCTTGTCAAATTCAAGGTCGTTATGTAACTAACAGTTCCGCACAAACCCAGTTTGGCTGGTTTCATTTTCTTCGCTTTCTCTGAATCTCTTCCTATTTCGTAATCAGCGTATTGGAGCTGCTTTTCTTCTTGCAAGAGGTTTCCATAGCCATGAACCAACCTGTCATATGGTTCATGTATAGATAACTCTAATGAGAACATCGCGGGGAAGAATTAAACATGTCTTATTCCTTGTGCTGGCAAAGATGCTCTTGTAATTGCGATTTTTAAGCAAAATCAAACAACTTACGGCTTCGTGTCTCTTTTTTTTTTTTTTTTTTGCTAGCACGTGGAGATAATTAAAGTAAGGAGGCACGAATGGTCAGTAGATTTTATCTCACTCGGCTTCTTCTTCAACCGGTTTTTTCGGATTTCTGTTTCGCACAGTCACGTGTATTCGGCATGCTCGAAAGTTGCGTGCGGTTTGAAATGTATTTACTACAGCATTCATTTTTTGTTATCGACCAGTCTGTATAAAAACCCTTGCAGACCCAAGATACCCACTACAAAATTCTACGATTTACAGAAACACAATTTAAATGTCCCATGAATCAGTTTTTGTTGCTATCAATGCATACTGTAATTTGTCTACTCATAAACCTACTCTAATTTCGCTAAACGCGATTTTTGAATAAAGATGCATATTAGCAAGTAATAAAACTCCACCATTCTCGTCAAACCTCTTGTGTAAGGCCTAGCAAACTTTTTGTTACATAACATTAAAAGACTTTAAATTTGAAGAACCTCAATTGTAAATATCCGTCTGCACTGAATCAAGAGTAAGCTGAAACAAATTTTAGAGAACTCTCATTTGCATTCTTTCCGGCTGCCATTGGCGAGATATTTGGTACAGACATTTTGAAAGACATGTTTATAATTCACAAAGCCCTCTCACATAAACTTTTTTTCTTTTCATCATATTTTTGCTATGAGTGATTGAGGCGTCATTTTAAGTCATTTTTGCATCGTGCTATTTGAGCTGTAATTATGTTATGCTCCTAAGTAACAATAATTACACTGGCTGAAGATGTACAAAACTAATCCACCGATCTAAGTTCTGTAAGGTTTTCCGTGAAATTGGGGTTTAGTTTTTCTTAAATTGCTTTAACTTAAATATTTTGTCTCATGAGAAACGCCTTTTCATTTAAGAGTTAATAACGCGCCCCTTAGATGCAAAATGGCGACATGGGTGAAAATTTTTGAGACTACTTGGGTTTGTGACAAAACAACTCCAACTCCAATTTCCACAGTGAAATAACTGAGCTGTGTGTAAATTAACCTGTGAACATCCATAGAACGTTAGAAATGTTAAAACGATGCTGCGAAGCAAATTTGCAACGATGGAAACCGAAATTTGCCATAGATGTTTAACATTATATAGCTTCCGTTTCCACCTGTTTTTGCTGCAAACCTGACAAAACAAGTTCCATTTCCGTTCCAACCGCAAGGGCACTGCACTTTGTACCTCACACAGATTAATTTATGCGTTTCATCCCAAAAGAAATACAAGCCAAAGAGCTTTTACAGTTTACCATTTTTCTCGAGTTTCTGTAGGTTGCCAGAACTTGGTGGGCTTCGTGTTTTCGTCTTAAGGAAAGTGTCGTGTTTCTTTATCACGATGGGACAGTTATGTTTGTAAAGGAGGCTTCCTTAGTTTTCTTACCGATTGGGCAAAGGGCCAAAGCTGAAATTCAATACTTAAAATTCACCTTGAAAACCTCCTTTGATATACCAAGAGAAATCATAATATGTAAAACCGCTTAGATTCCCTTAATTCTACGCTTAAAGAATTTTATTGTGTTTCATTGTTGACTATATTTTAATTGATATTTAATCTTGGTTCAATTTTTATCCTTTGAAAGGCTAGATGTCATAGTTTCAATTTTCGTCTTATAAAGTTATGACCAAAGGGCGCAGTGGCCAAGATCAGATGATTTTCTGCTCTAAAGAGCTGCGTTCATGATGGGGATTAAATAGACAAACTTGTGATTGCTTGTTTTGTATTTTATCAGGCCATTGCCTTCACCACCCTGGTGCTGATCTTGACCTCTGTAATCACATTCTGTCTAGAGAGCGTCCCATATTTCCAAGAGGAATCATCGCCTCAGTACGAAGCCCTATACATTATCGAGGTTATATGTGTGGCGTGGTTTACGATTGAGTTTGTCATGCGTCTCATATTCTGTCCAAGGAAACTACAGTTTTTCAAGAAGCCCATGAACTGGATCGACTTTGGAGCCATTCTTCCCTTCTATTTGGAACTTTTCATAAACGAATCCAACATTAAAACCATCGTAGTTCTGCGTGTTGTGAGGCTTATTCGAGTGTTCCGCATTTTTAAGCTGTCGCGTCACTCATATGGACTACAAATTTTGGGTCACACCCTCAAGTCAAGTTGTAGTGAACTATTTTTACTCGGCTTCTTTTTGAGTATAGGTGTTGTTATTTTTTCCAGCATTATTTACTATGCAGAAAAAGACCTAGAAAACACAAAGTTTACAACTATTCCACATTCGTTTTGGTGGGCTGTTGTTACCATGACAACGCTTGGTTACGGTGACATGTCGCCTAAGTCATGGGAAGGGAAAATTGTGGGCTCATTCTGTGCTGTCAGTGGTGTGCTGATGATCGCACTTCCTGTTCCGGTGATAGTTAGCAACTTTTCATTGTACTACTCGCATGCGAAAGCCAGACTGAAGTTACCCAAGAGGAAACGACCACTCATCATTGGTGCAGCTAATGCCCTTAAAGTGGCGCAATCATTTGTGGCCCCCAGCAGTCCGAAGTTTCCTGGGCCAATCGTTGAAGGAAACGTATTAGACGACGATAGTGATAAAGATGACCTTCGAGGAAGCAACAAGTCACGGCGTCCTTCACGCCTAAGTGTTGGATCCACCCCTCGCGGGAGTCCACCACCGAAAAGGAGATACAGCAACTCGCCAACCACCATGGTAACTCCTGCCACTCCAAGAAATCCGCTACTGAATTCGACACAGAAGAAGGGTCATGGAAGCCTTCTTGCGGTGCCGGAAGCGGAGAGAATTGAGATTGAAATGGAAGAACACGTGCCGTCCTTTAAGGTTTTTTCCGACAAAGAGAACCCCTCCAAGTCATCCACTGATGTGACTTCTTCTGAATCGTCGCCCTCGGGGCAAATATTTGCGTCCAGAGGATCGGCACACAATTCTGGGCTATCCTCGGGTAGAAATTCCCTCAGCACTGGGGGCAGCGACCCTGATAGTGCAGGCTCGGCGAATGATGCAAAAACCCCTTTATCCGGTAGACAAAGGAGTGCTTCATCTGCCCAGTCGTTATCGGTGGATTCCAGTCAAGGGTCTCCCAAGCAGAATCCACGTGGACGGATGGGTCGTCGCGGCAGTCTGTACGTTGTTGGCTTTACCGCAAAACACTGGCAAAATAAGGCTTTGAAGAAGAATAAGAAAACCACGGCTGCTCAGACTGATTCCGGACCTCGCAGAGCGTCTACTTCATCAACTGGGCGGAGAGGCTCAAACACTTCAGGAAAAAATGAAAGCAGTGCTCAAAGAAATATTGGGGTCACCTCTGACTCGAAATCGCCATCGACATCGTCTCAAATAGACTCCAAAATAACAAATTTGACGGAAACTGAAGAGATCACAGACCTGCCAGAAAGTGATGCAGCTGGCTTGACGACAAATAAACTACTGGAAAACACCAGAGGAAGGGAGTTAAGTAAACTCGATAGACGAAGGCTTCCAAGTGAAGCAAGTCGAACAACTGAGGCCCACCGATATAAAACTGTGTCACCGAGTTCCGGGAGAATGCCAGACTATTCCAATCCAGGAAAGGTAATTCAAACATCCGTTTCAATAGAGAGCAATGATTCCAGCTCAAAATACTCGGATGATTCATTAACAGTGAACGATCGTCATCGACAGAGACGTGGATCTTCCCCGCTTATTCGACAAAAAGCCGTATTTACCTTTGATATACGTGATCAGTTCGCCCAGGTCGATCCAACGGCTGGAAGCCTCGGACATGGAGGGCAACGCTGGAAGACTTCTTCTGCTCGAACGCCTGATGACCCGGTGATTTCACTGTCTCCTCTGATTGAGCATGCCAGTGAGCGAACCGATGGTGTGGACAGCAGTATGACGAAAAAAATGAGCACGGAGGGTAGGCGGAAATCGTGTCTTCCGACAATTACGACAGAACGCTGCTCAAGCAAGAAAGACTACTCAAAGTCGTATCCAAAGCTTAATGGTTACGTGAACGGATCCTACCACGAAGATGAGGAAGACAGTATGTCGGCCAACAGAGGTTTAGCATCTGGGAAGTTACATCCGGGCAGTCGAGAAAATAGTATGTCAAGTCCCTTAGGACAGGAAACCTATAGAAATATCGAATACACAAATTACGGGCAACCATACTATACGGAAGCCAAGTCTCTAGGCCAGTACTCGAAACCATCTCAGAGGCACGTACCTTCAGTTTCTGATTCTTGTTTGCCTTCTATAAGCGAAGAGCAAGCTGACATAGATTTGAGAACGCGAAGGTTTGACATGCATCGCCTAGTTGCTCCTGCAGTTCTTCCTCGGCCACAATCGCTTCCAAACTGGCCCGGTGATATGATCAGACCTGTTTTGATGCAACGACCTTACAGCGATTTAGTTTATTTGAAGCAAAGAGAAGCGAATCCCGTCCCCTTTCGCAAATTTTCTTTATCTGAATTTGAACATCTATCTAGCTTAGCGGATAGTGTAACGCCTCCTTTAGAAGTTTACCAAGTCCCTTCTTCTGTTATCAACCACAGAAATCAGAATCAGATAGTTATGTCTGCTAATCACAGCAATAGAATGATTAGCGAAGACGATGTACAACATCCACTGAATCAAAGGCGTCAGGGCCGCATGTTGTACGTACATGTACCACAAAGCGAAGCATCTGGTGGCGAGGGTTCCTCAAACGTGAAGGAAAAACCCCGATCCAGAAGTAATACGAGCGATCGCGCTACATCTCCGTTTATTTTTCAGAAGGCCGAGTCATTTTCTACTCCAGAACTGCATTCTTTAAACTTGGTAGATAGGGATGAATTTGTTCCACGCCGAGTTGATTCAAATCTTTCTAAAAGTTGGTACCAGTCATTGGAAAGTGCCAATAAAACAAGAACTATTGATGGCATTTGCGTCAATGGGAAGCATGCATTTGTAGACTATTCGACTCACCCTTCATGGAGTAGTCAGCATTATCAAACACGAAATAGTCCTGCTGAGTCGACTGCAAAAGCTTTCTATGACGCTTCCACACATAATCATTTGGAGTACCTCGGGGACACTTCGGAACGTGATCGGAATGTGCTGGATGATCGCTCGTGTGGGCGCTTCGAGAACTCCTCTTCAAATATCTTGAAAAATATGACAAAAACTGAGGATAGAAACCCAAATGGCTCTCCGAAACTCGAGAGAACAGATAGGCAAGTAATTTATAACGGACATGACGTTTTGCAGCCCAGGGAGAGCAGACCGAATACTGCGCCAGTTTTCAATCGTCAACGCGCTCGTGCGATTTTCGTCGGCGACTCGGGAATCGACAGTGTAGGCAGCACGAGTGTGACCTCCATTACACATTCTTTGGATTCTGAAATTGAAGGTAGCAAAGATGGAAGAGAAAATGCCGCGGGTTTCGGCAACTTTCGAATTGATATTCTGAATCCAATCCACGAAACTGATACTGAATCCTCAGAAACGATACAGCCGGAAAATTTGGTGAAAGATTCTCGAAGTTCCAGCTCAAACTATTCAAAGGCGAAAGTCCAGACCACTGCAAGCCACGTGGTTAACATTCTTAGTAATCCGGATCTATACGAATCTAGTTTAGTTTGATTAAGATTTATGGCAGGTACCCTGTTGTTAGCTCAATTTGTATAGGTAATCACATGATTTCGAGTGCAATTTGGGATAAATCAGCACGAGTAAATTTTTCAAAGGCTAACCAAATTGCACGAGCCCGTAGGGCGAGTGCAATTTGTAGTCTTTGAAAAATTTACGAGTTAATAATATACATGCAAAAATTTAATTTCAACTTTCTGCACTAAGTTGCAACTTTTTGCACTCAATTTCAATTTTCTGCAATGTTTGGGATTAATTGACGTGCTCTCAGCCAATGAGCATGCTGAAATTTTTGCATGTATATTATTAATGTAGATATAAGAATCTTCAAACGGCTTAGTTTGTAAAGAAGATGGTGCTCCGTCGGTTAGCAATTTCAAAACGTAAAAGTTTGGTTTATCGAACGACTCTGAGAATTAGGTTATACTACCGTAATAACAAGGCTGACGATTTAGTTCTCTGTAGATTCACTCCTGTTGCTTGCCCGCTCTGTAAGAAATTAAAATAGAAATAAAAATACAGCAACAGTAAAGAGATCACAATTATTTACACAACTTGAGCTAACTATGAACCTGTTACGGCTGACTCCCGATTAGTCAAAATCTCGGTAGCTTGAAGATTGCGCTAACACGGATCGAAGTTCAGTTCTAGTGGATTTGCTAAGTACTTTTACTGTAATTTTACCATTGGTGACTTGAATCCCCTGCGAGCTTTGTTATTCGTATTCATCCTAGGGAGGTAATTTCTATTAGAGATTACCGTGCAAACATCTGTACCGGGGTCTTATACTCGTTTACAGCAGCGAAAAATAATGAGGAAGAGAACTGAAAACCTCTGGGAATAGAGTACGTTCATCTGAACCGCGCTTTCTCGAACTCCCGAGAGGAATGAGGAAACAGTTCGAGACAGCAGACAGTTTGGGAAAGCCCCATAACGCCCCTTTAACGCAATTGCTGAATGAAGAATAAATCCTAGATACTCGTGGTTTTACTCTGTTAGGCCTCGTGAAGAAATTGCTTCGAAGAATTCAAAAAAACAAAAACGAGCTTTTGGTTAATATTCAGTTAACTCAAAGTTTTAAGAGATGACTGTCAATAGAGAGAAAAAACACGCGCCAGCCGCTCTTGTAGATAGGGAAAATAGAAACAAATCATTTTACAAACCGTTGCCTCCATTATTACATCTTTCTTGTGTTACCCCTCTATTAGCCTCTCTGACCTGATATGTACTTTTTCTGTTGAGATGAAACTGATTCGCATGTCGTAGGGGCGGATCCAGGTTAAGTGTGTCCCCCTTCCTCCCAGTCAAAATTGGCATGGTCGGCCCTTAATTCCAGATTAGGCCAACTCTTAGACAGGTGAAAAATCTTCTACCAAAAGTTTGGGGATGTATATAGTACCATATTTTTCTAAGTTACTTAAACTCTGAAATACTTTTCGACCTTTGTTAATGCAAATACTATCTTAAATACGTGCCCCTTTTTGTTTCATTATTATTTTTGGTGGGTCCTGAGTACACTGGGGCGGTGTTGGGCTGTTCCGGGTGGTTTTGAGTCTGTCCGGTTCTTTCGGATAGTTCCGGCTGGTTTCGGATTTCTTGGGGTGCTTTCGGATTGGCCCGGGTAGTTTCGGGAGGTTCTGGATGAAGCGACATACGAAGGTTTCAACTTGTTTAACAAGTCGTGTTTTTCTTGTAAACAAACCATATGATGTAGACAAATGTTAACTTTGTTTTTCTCGAAATGTTTTTGCGTGTTTCATTATATATAACAACTACGGTATCAGAGGGTAATATAAGCAAATTCTTAGGACAGACATTCAATTGCAATTGACTGTTTATTTTTTGTAGAATTGCATGTTGGTACACTTACTTTGGCAGTAAGCGCACGTTACATGTATATAATGTAAAAATACATGTAAAAATACATGTAGAGTACAAGACTCTTTAAAGTGAGAGTTAATATGTGTAACTATGCCATGGGGTAAGAGGTTAAAACCATGCCCGCATTGTTATAGTTGATGGTTTTGATCTTCAGCGGTTTGCCGTCAATAGAGCAGGTGCAGTCTCCCGGTTCACCGAAGAAACAGGCCGTGTATAGGGCCACTTCAAATGCGGGACTGGTGCCGATATACAAGCTGCTACCAGGAGGTTTACGTACACTGTTCCACGAAAACTTTGTGTTGATATATGGAGGCTGCAAAATAAGAAAGAAAAAATAATAAACGAGCAATATGACTATTGCTATAACCTTTTGAAAAGACAAGTAAACACGTATCCGCTCAGTATGCTTCACCAAACCAAAAATTTCCAAAACTGACACACGTAATAGTTAACGGTTATTCTCTTCAATCTCGGTAAATAGTGGCAGAATATTTACCGAACTGCGAAGCAGGGAGGCAAATATTTTAAGGCTACTATTCAACGAAATTAAAGAGAATAGTTGTAATAGAAATGGTGTATACCAACATCGGAGACGACTCTCGGAAACAGCTGTAAAGCGAGAACATGATGCTAGTCGTTTCTGTTTTTCTTCGACAAAACCTCGAGTGCTCCAAGGGTTTCCCGGAGTCCCCGTAGCTCTTCACCTCGTAAGAGGTAAATAGTGTTGAATATCCCGAGATAGTGAGCCAATCAGATATATCAAAATGCCAAGTTAAGGTTGCTAAATTGGTATGTACTAATGTTTCCTACTCTGAGCGCGCAAGAGCATAAATGGTTAGTCTTTGCTTAAATCTGTTTTTCCTGACATTAGGTGACCTAGCTATTGAGATTAATGACACTTGCAAAAGTGCTATTTAATACGAAAAGAGGAAATCTATGTACGCAACTTAATTAAGCATTTGTGAAGATAAGACCCGCCATACAATTCAGGCTTGAACGGAGCTCATCTAATTTGCTTAGGAACAATTGAAGTTTTTTGGCAAATATCGGTATACCATGAATCTGTGTCAGCCATATCACATGGCACGCATTTTAAAGGAGAGAACACCTGAAGACAAAGTGTAAGGGTGCCCAATATTGGACACATCAAATCTAAGTACAGTCAAAGCTCTCCTTGCGACCACTCTCGTAAGCGACCAGCTCTAGTTACGACCAACGTTGTGAAATCCCGTTTGAATTGTCCCTCAAACTCTAATTAAAAGCTCTCGTAAGCGATCGCTCCCGTAGGCGACCGCGACCATTTTTCGAATTCCCGAGGTGGTCGCTAACGAGAGCTTCGACTGTAGTTGTTAGTGCGAGATTTACTCACCGAAATGACTATAAGCTTTTCGTTTCGTGTTTACATGATGAGTATTAAATACAAGAGAGTATGAAACTGACTTAAATTACACGTGTTACCAGGTTTGGTACTCTATTATATGGCTAAAGTAGTGCACGTGCTCTGATTGGCTGCTGAGATTTCCCTGTAATGACCTAGTATTTAATGTCCATTTCATACCGAATTGAGAGGTCTTTCTTCATTAACAAGATGCCGGTGCAAGATTTCGTACCGGAACGAGATTTTACTATCCGTTTCAGTATATTTAAATAGCGATTTCACATCGAATCGAATCACACCGAATGGAGTGATCGTTCTTAATTTACATGTTACTGGTGAGAGATAACAAGACCTTCGACCCGGCACAGAGACCGGGATGAACTCGTTTCGGTGTGACTCACTCCGTCATGTCTGCCGTGTTTTACTGGTAGTATCATGTAAATGAATGCAGAGCCACAAAAAGGATCTGGAGTGAACTCGCATCGGAGAGTAAGTCACCCCGGGTTAATGTAGATGTTGTAGTTCAATTTTTCCCTTGGTTCCAATTTTATTTTCCTTTGTTTTCTGGTATGGTAATGTATATTAAATAGATTTAGGCAAACCTAAAAGAGGAGCTCCTCACACAGTCCCTCCAAAAATGCTTGAAAACTTGTAGAAAGAACTCAGCTTTATGCTTATGTCCCTCCAAAAACGCTTGAAAACTTGCAGGAAGAAAATTTTTCCTCCAAAACCGCTATGAATAATCCGTTTCTTCAGCAAAACATTGTAGACTGCTGTAGACTGCTGGCTGTAGGTTGTGTAGCCGCGGCAAGCCGCGAAAAGCGCGCGAAAAACAAAGCCTCGTTTCGGTTTAAGACCTAAAATATCCCGGATGACTATGTCGTCGTCGTCGTCGTCGTCGTCGTCCGCGTCGCTAGGCGCACCCGCCCGCGAGCCATGCCGCGAGCCATGCCGCTAGCCACGATGACCATGAAAACTCAAACGCATGGTTTTCTCAATTTCTTTCCTCGCACGGTAGTTATGGGGCTCCGCTCTGCGGCTCTTCGAGCCGCTGTGGAGCTCCGCTAATAATGAGTTTGAAACAAAGGAAAATAAAATTTGAACCAACGATAAAATTGAACTACAACATAGACACCCCTCAACTCATCGTCACAAACCTTCTTCGTCAGGTCTACAACGTTGTTCGGTGGTGGTGCATACTCCAATCTTCCTGCAACCTGCTCCAAATAAAACTGGTACCAGCTGTGGAGACCTTTGACAACCCTCGTACCTTTTTGTACCCCAACTTCACCTGTGAAGTATAATCTCTTGGTTGTTTGTAAACCATATAAAAACAAGCGTCGTTTAGGTCTAGCAACTATTAACATTAATTATCACTTGACTGGTTCCACGAGAGGGCCACATGGGGCGAATCCTGTCTTCTGATTGGCTGCCCGAGCTAAATTTGAAAAGAAATTGTTCGAAAGTGAATCAAATAATTGCAGTCTTTTATTGGTATCAGAAGATCTGGAACGCACGCAGTTAGTGATTTAGGCAAGTTTATCATTTCTCTTATACCACAAGACTTCACAACTTCACAATCTGACGTCAGCATGCAACCCATAGACAAATGGATCGCACATATTTGCCAATCACAGCGCGGACTTTTCCCAAGCCATGTTATATTATCCAATCAAAGCGCGCGCTTTCCCAAAGATATGTTATATTAGCCAATCATAGCGCGCGCTTTCCCAAAGCTATGTTATAAATGCAGTCTTACTTTATCTAAGCACATGTATATAGAGATGTGTAACACCGTCCATTCCTAAATAACAGGCCCACACCAACAATTGAAGATCGAAGAACCAATTCTACAATCACCACTAATAGTATCAGGTTTTTCACAAACGAAACGCACTCTTAGAAGTCAAATTACGAATTGAGAAACTTTACTGACCAACAAAAGTATGTTCGAATCCCGAGTAAATAGGGGGACTGCGTCCTTTTGGATACTTTTGGAACCACATTTTTTTCAATACTGGTTTAAAAGCGTTCAGGTCCTGCGAAAAAAAGCAAACGAAAAAGATTGAGTAACTCATTTCTTTGCCATGTAATTGATCACACTGCATGGTTTGATCTACCGATGAAAAAGTAAAAACCACACTGTATGGTAAATAAGAAAAACAGCAGTACGGTACTGTTCAGTAGGTTTCCAAAGAATGGTCACACTGCATTGTTTGATCCACAGATAAAAAAGTAAGAACCACATTGAATAGTAAAACAAACAGTACCACAGTACAGTACTGTTTAGTAGCTTTACAAAGAATGGTTACACTGCATGGTTTGATCCACAGATGAAAAAGTAAGAACCACACTGAATAGTAAAACAAACAGTTCCACAGTACAGTACTGTTCAGTAGTTTTCCAATGAATGGTCACACTGCAAAGTTTGATCCTTAGATGAAAAAGTTAGAACCACACCGTTTAACAAAAAGGAGTCTGATAGTACAATATTCCTAGTTGCTTTCCGTATGAATATCTTTACCGCTGCAGCGATTTTTCCAGCAGCCTTCAGGTACTTGTAAGCTATGTCAACCGGTCCGTTTGCAACAGCAATTGTGTTGATAAAGGCATCTTCTTCACTTATTTCCGATGCCTCTGTTGCCTCGGGAGCCTCTTCATCAGCGACATAGTTATCCAGGAGAGCTTTAGATTGAATTCAAAAGTTAAACACATTAACTTCAAAATGCAAGGGAAAAATGGCATAACATTCAATCCAAAAACAAACCAAAATATTCAATTTTAATTGTGCATTCAGTTTTACCTTTGAATTTGACAAAAACGGCGCTATTTAGCTTTGCCTGTCCAGATGGATTGATAGTAAACAGTTGTTTAGCTGTGCTTGAGGTGTCTACAGCCATGTCAGTTCCAACTATCAAGTTATTTCCAGCACTTTTCCACATTTGTTGACAAACGCTTCCTAGATCTCGACGTGTTCGAATTCCACTTGATGACGGCAAGGAAAACAAAAAGTAGGTAAAATTAGCCTTAGTTTGGACCAACTGATTCGATGATGATTTCAAAATATTCTCCAGTTGTTCATAAACTTTTAGCAAGCTGTACTCATTTTCCCATTTAAGCCTCCGTGCTTCTGTGCACTGATTTGACAACGAGAATTTGAATACTGATCACCTTCGAGAAATTAAGCAACTTTTTGAGACTCCTCAAAAATATTGTAGAAGTAGTTATCTTGAGCGGAATTACGGTGGGTTTAAAAGATTTCCATTCTCACTTTAATGATTCGTTTTCTATAATTCATCTACGTCCCCCCTTTCGTTGCTTAGTTATTTATTTTCTTCAAGCTCGAGCAAAATTACCGCACTGCGCCATAGAAGTCAGTCAGCAAATCAGAATGTCGAAATACAGTCAAAAACTCATAAGAAATCGCCTCGTGAACAGGTGTCTAGTGTTGCTTCAAAAATGGAAAATGGTTCGTGACAATTAAAGTTGGCTACCTAATCTTTTCATCATGAACTTATGCCATCAAGATCTTTACGACAATTTTTTTGAGTGGGCTTGTTTTAGATTTTGCACTCAGACACAAGACACGAATTTATGAAAATACAGCATTGGAACAAAATTGAAACACAAAAACGTATGAATTGAGATAAACTTGTAATAGTAAAGCAGGACCCAAAACAACCAAATGACAAAAACTACTTTGAATGAAATATAAATTAGTTCCATGGTCTCACGTCGGAGTCACTTGGGTGGTGGTCGCGACGTTTCGACTCAGTGCTCACTGATAGTCTTCTTCAGGCAACTACCTTGTCAAACTTTGGTTTAGTATCAATGTCACTTCTAGGTTGTCAATTGTTTTCTTTGTGCACTGGACTTAGAATACAAATTTAACGCTGGGTGTATTCCCAGAACCATTTCTGCCCAGAAGTAGATGTGGTATCCGGTCCAGCGGCAGGGGTACAGGTTCAACAATTGTTTACTTTGATCTCTCCAGTTTCTTTTGGAAACATTTTTTTATTGATCATCAGGAGCCCATTGAATTGTTAGTCTTTCGAAAATGTTCTCATGTAAAATATAACAAGGAGCTGAACGTCACGTAAACATTTTGTAAGATTATTGTTGATAGAATTCTGTCAAACACTTCTGCCAAACAGTCCCGCAAAAGAAATATTGTTTCTCCTTTGGTTTTTATACAAATATACTTAAACTACAAGTACTGTAGCGTTCTTGTGAAGGTTAAAACAGCGCAATATAGTGATATCAGAATTCTCAAACTGATGCAATAAAAATCGTGTTTTTTTTCTCTTTTTAGCGATAGTCTTACATGATATAAGAAAAAATACAACTTACCGAGCATTAATGGAATATATAAAAGAAAAGCAAAGAACGAGGATAAAGGTGTTCATCATTTCTGGAACTCGTAGAATATCTAGCAATATGCTTTCCTCCTCGTCTTCCTGGAATAAAATACCCTGGAAGTTATCAGTCATTACGCAGTCATTTTGCGGGTTGTGCATTAACCGTTACTTCTTATTGGCTGTTTAAGAACTAATATCAATAAAGAACCCGCAAATTGTTGGTCTTTTTCTTAGTCTTATAACTTTGAAGGAGACATCAATCCACCACCCCGCTATATAAAACAGACAGTTTGGCCAAGCATTATAACAGTTACGTGATCATGATAGTACCATCATAAGCCTTAATAAGCAGTCTGGCAAAGTCCCTGACAAAAAGTGTTGTAAAGCGCTTTGAGCCTTGGGATAAAGCGTTATATAAAAATCTCTCATTGTTATTATTATTATTATTATTATTATTATTATCATTATTATTATTATCATTATTATTATTATTATTATTATTATTATTATTATTACTATCCTAAACAAAACATGACAAACCTTAGCGATCCTATCATCTCTTCAACGCTGCAAAAAACCACTTAGGTATCTGCCTTCATTAACAATCTTCTAAATAAATCGATTACTTTCCTTTTTTGAGCGAGTTTTTTTTAAGGAAGAAACACCTACAGTCATCAGATTATGTACCATTAAATAGGTTTGGTATTTCCTCTCAACGTACTACCATCATCATACCTTCTCTTAATAACTTTACTATTGTTGACTGCCTGGCCAGTAAATAAGTGTTCAGATTGCCTGGTATATAGCTAAAACTCTATATCACAGCTGCTGCACCCTCTAACTTTTTCCGTGCGGTTAAACATAGAAAGAGAAGAAACACACAAAGTCGGAGAAAACAATTATTAATTTAACGTTCATATGTTAAAGCATATACGTGATGTAATCAAGCAATGAAGGTTTCTGACAAGTCTTCGTTTTTTGACACAAAACCAGTCCTTGTTTAAGAGGCTGTCAGAAACAACTATCATATTATGTACCATTGAATAGGTTTGGTATTTCTTCTCAACCTGGTACTGTAACGCCTTCTCAGCCGTTTGTTAGATTTCGTGACATTCCCATCATGCCCTTTTATCTACGGGTAGGAGAGGAAGAGCACGTAACTCTCTGCTCGTTGGAATTTTCCCATCTTGATGTTCGTTTAGTTTTCTTTCGCTGAAACATTTCGTACAATCTTTACAGTCTTTGACGGGTCCTAGACGTCCTAAAGCATTGTTCAAGTCAAACCGCTCCGACACGTAAGTTGTATGGAAGTCTATTAAAGGTCCGTATCCGACGTAATGGTGTGTACGGCTTCGTTCATATTCTCGCACCCCGTTTCACCCGAAAAGGTGGTCGCTACAGGTACCATCATCATACCCCTCTCTTAATAACTTTATCATTCTTGACTGCCTGGTCGGTAGATAAGTGTTCAAATTCCCTGGTACATAACTATAACTCTATATCACAGCTGCTGCACCATGTAACTTCTCCTGTGCGATTGAATATAGAAAGAGAAGGACCACGCAAAGTCGGAGGAGAGAACAATTATTAATTTAACGTTCAAATGTAAAAGCATACAGTCACGTGATGTAATCAAACAATGGAAGTCTCTGACAAGTCTTCGTTTTTTGACATTAAATCAGTCTTCTTGTTCAAGAGGCTGTCTCAGCCAAAACTGCCCGATGTATTTCGCGTGAAAAATAATTTTGCCTGAAACTCTGCCAAGTGCAAGGCTTTATCAAAGCTGTTACTTAAACAGGTTTGCCTGTTTGATTCAAAATTATTTTCTGGCCGTGCTGAGGGCCGTTGAGTGTTTTGGCCGGCCATAGCTAATCTGTACGCCTGGAAAACTGAGAATTAGGAACTTTTTGACTGTAAAAGACTGTAAAATTTTATTTCGCACCATTTCAAAAAAGTGTACATTTTTACTAGTAAATGTCTAGTTTTTCATGAGATATGCCACAAAATTGCACAAAGCGCCATACGGCTTAGGTACAAACGGTCATAAATTTTAAAATACTGAAATCGTACAGGGGTTTTTACACATTTTTGTCAATCAGAAGGAACAATCTTTTCGGCTTCAGTATAGTCTAAAGTTCTCAACCAAGTCCCAAATGTTATTAATATGCTTCTAAACTAAGATCATGTTCAGCGTTTCGTTCGATGTCATTTAGTAGGGGTCATATTTTGGCGGATTTTGTCTTACCGGGGAAGTAAAAGAGCTAATGGTCAATCTCATGATAGGTTTTACTGAGACAGAGTCTTAAGTTTTGACAGGTGCCCATTACCTGGTTTTGATTGGTTTTCATGCCAGTGGGTACGAAACAAGAACCATTCCAGTATTCTTGAGGTTTATGGTCTTGACCTTCAGCTGCTGACCGTACATTGAGCACGAACAATATACGGGTTCTCCAAAGAAACAAACTGTCAAACGCTGGATTGGAACCGACATAGAGGGTGCTGCCAGTTGGTTTGATGACGCCATTCCATGTGAACTTTGCTTTCAAAAATGGCAGCTAGACAGGATATAAACAAAGAGAAAAACACTATTTTACCAATTAAACAAAACTTCGTGGTTTCATCAACAGTATATTGAAGCAAAGAGAGTGAGTTTTGTTCTGTTGTCTTGCGACTTTTTGACGAAATTTTGCTTGCGTTTCCGGCCGAATTTTTGCGAAAAACAGTTGATATTCAACCTTTTCCTTCTATTAAACACGATGTTTAGATGTGACATGTGGATCAGTCTTCAGATGTTTAGATGTGACATGTGGGGGAGAGAGACCCTGGGAACGAGTTTGACAAATGATTTGTTTTTACAATGGGCTCCTGGTTTTTACTAATGGTGTGGTTGTAAATTTTTTATCTATGCATCTAACGTTGCAGTGGGACCATGTTTTGAAAAGCTACTGAACAGTACTGTACTGTGGTACTTGTTTTAATATACAGTGTGGTTCTACATTTTTCATCAATGCATCGAACCATGAAGTGTGACCATTCTATTGAAAGCTACCGAACAGTACTGTACTGTGGTACTGTTTGTTTAACTATACAGCGTGGCTCCAACTTTTCATTTATTCAAAAGTCGCCAACGTCTCTCTCTTCCTGGGAGTTATGTAAACGGATTAAATTGTCTATGGAAAAGCCTCTTTTTAAAGATAATGCAACCGTTACATTTGTTGATTGAAAATGGTGAATTTGAGAGCCAGCTGAGTAAAGCTGTGTCCACCCTTCTTTATTCTACCACTTAAAAAGTATTTCAGGTTAATGGATGTACTAAGGAAAAAGGTTTGTAAAGCTGGGAAATTCATGACATTTCCTCTGCTGCCATCTTCTCACGTTTTTTAGAGAATATTTCAAAGAAAACAAAGTAGTTCGCGGCCTTTTAGAAATTGATCTACCCACGGTTTTGTCAGTGTTTGGAACCTGCCAAACCTGAGATTATTGCGACTTTGTTATTTTACCAACTGTTACAATTATTTAACAAAAGGCAAAAAGACAAAGGCGCACACGAGCCTTTAAGGCCCACACGGCCGGAGCTTATCCCGGTTTCGATAGCATGAAGCACCTGGGAGTATTATTACTCCCCCCTGGATGGGATGCTAGTCCATCGCAGGGTTAACAAAAGAAATTAAGCAAACATCATATACGGGTAATATAAAGTAGGTTTGCGCAGCCATTACTTCCTCAGTTAACGCTGCTAAAAAGGGTAGTTTTTTGTGAGTTTTAAAAGGAACAGCTGGTTACCTAACTTAACGCGCAACAGACAAAAATCAAAGCAATATTCTCAAAAATTGCACATTCTGTCGAGGTGATGTTCAGTGTACGATAACAGAGTATTGTTATTGTTTCATAGGCTCTTTCCTTTTGGTCTTTAAGCTAGAAGCCAGAAAGTATACGAAAATGATGGCACTAAACATGTGCCAGGCGAAGGCAAATTTTTCTTACCCCCCTCATGGAAATCAAAGTTCCCGAAATTTTTTCTAGCTTTCTGCAATTCGTAGGGGGTCCAAAGCTCGGCGGATGTATACAGCAAAGAATTCCTTTAAAGCACAGCGACGGGAATAAATGATACAAGAAATATTGTGATGAACGACGCAATATTCTTACCCATAACACAACCGCGGCCTTATTTATAACATCTGCTTGTTCCCATCTCTCAGCTATACTTTCTTTTAGCGACCGATTCTCAACAAGGCAAAGTTGTCAGTGCCTTCTTTTAGTACTGAGAAGTAGCTTATGTTCTAACAAGTAGAAACATACACTGTACGCATCTCCTAGAAAACACTGTTGATTTGCAATAACGACATGACATCTTCACATCGACGAATTACTACAACGGGAAAATTAAATTCACCATTTGGCTTTCCCATGTTATGTTCCCGGCGGACATCCCCGGAGATATCCCTGAGATTACCTCCCCCCCCCCCCCTGCTCTCCTACGTGGACCGGCGTTGGGTACATAATTGAACTGATACAGAAATTTCTTTAAAATTTAAATGGCGTTCCAGTCGCGTCTATGGGGCTCTCCTCTCAGTTGGAACCGGACAGCCAAAGAATATCATAATTCAGCAATAACGTAAATAGAAGCATTGCAAGAAATAAGAGTGCTTTCACAGCTTCACAACACAATGGCAGGCAGTTCAGGTTATTTCAAGTTTATTCAGTGTTTACGTTCAGGTTATTTGTGTTTAATTTTACAGTTTTTAAAAAATATATTGCATTCTTTGAATTACATTTTGTTTTGTATGTTACTTGTAAACGTCGCTTATCCATGTTATCACTCACTACTCTGACTACTTTGGATACACAGTTTTTGCCTGTGCTGAACCTGGTGATGCTCGGCATACTTGTATAGTCAGCGGATTGCCGTTGATTGTACATGTGCATGTATCGGCATTTGTTGCTGCAGGCATGCTAAAAAAGCAGGCTGAAAAGATGGCCATGTCGAAAGCTGGACTGGTACCCACAAGGAAGCTGGCACGCGCCTTGTTTGCTTTTGTTCCGGCTGGTAGAACCCAGTCAAAACCTACTTCAATCTTGGAAGGCTGTCATTATATGTGCATCCAGAAAAGGAAGAAAATAAGAAAAAGCAGATCAGCTCAACTGAATATTAACTCTTATAAAGCTGGACATTGGCCAACAAAAATTTAATATAAAAAGTAGTTTGAGGTGAAGACGTTTGAATAAACTATGACCGATCCCCCAAGTGCTCACAAACGAAAATGAATAAAGAAGCTAAATCACAAATGTAGAGTTGAATCGGGATCATTCAAGACAATACCCGGTCCGATACTGGGAAATATAGACCCTTTCGGGAGCAGAAATTAAAGATCCTGATTGGTTTATTATAGTTATTGGCTCTGGGATCGTTCAAGTTTTGTGATACGTAAATGTCTGTAGAGACGGATAACACTCACGTTATTTGCCACGTACGGCTTTACGTTGGTGATCGTAAACCGACTAGCTGTAATCCCAAGATGCATTGCGTACCAGCTGTGCATTCCTTTGAGAGTTGTTCCACGCAGCTCACCTATTACGTTATTCAAACAGTACTATCAATAGCTCAATAAATAGAGGATATTACATGGCAGCGCGGAGATACGAAATTTCTCTTCGAGTGTTGAAAAATATTTCACGAGTGAGCGCAGCGAACGAGTAAAATATTTTTTCAACACGATAGATACTTATAGATACTGATGAAATTTCCACATAAAACAACTTCGACAAATCTTCCTGGATGCTCTACAAGCTCGGAAAAAATATCCACGTTAAATTTTGGCTGCTCATCGAGAAAGTCACCCGTAACCGTACCGTCTTCGCACCTCGAAGGCATTTTTTGAATGAAATTTCAAACGAACCGGCCACGTGCCTGAGCGGGAAGCTCTCTTGTAATTGGGTAATCATGTTGGTAACCGTGGCGACACCAATATCCTCACACGTGAAAGATAAAAACAATATCTTCACTGCGCGCGATGAAGATATGATTTTTTAGTAAAAGGAAAAATCCTGGTATTTCATCAGTATCTATATAATAAGTAATTAATCAACAAGATTTCAAGTTAAACGCGCTTTATTTGTAAACTAATATGGATAGGTATCCAGAACGCGGGAATTTTTCTCGCTAACAGTTGTCGTCTCAAGAGTCTTTTCAGGTGCAATTGTCAAGAGCGGAAGCATGCAGTTTTCTCAGCTCGGATAAAAAAAAACAAGGTTCTTATAAGAAGTTATTGTTTGACATGTGGCTTTATCAACCGTGGTGTTTGGTTTTGAAATTATGTTTCTTCTAGCAGTACTCAGAAGTTTTAGAAATTATGTCCAAGTTTAGCTAGTTTTTCTGCAATATGCTGCCCAGCATCAAAATTATGCTACCTGGTCAGTTAGGATAAGTAAAGAGATAGCAGGGTAAATAAAGACAACACAAGGAACAAATCCTTTCCTAGCTAGTGGCTTCAAGGTCATTTTTGATACTGAGTATCCAACAATGAACGTGTCGTCATATGGCTCACATATGCATCTCCAGTTATTCTCCAGAATCAGCATGGTTCTTTAGCTTTTGCACAAAGTAACATCATTCCGAATGAATGTTTGTCAACTACTCAAACTAAGGAGGAGCCTGATGATCTTATCATCACATATCATCACACTAGTTGCCTGTAAGTTGTTCACGAGAGGAAGGTCATTCATTACATTCGGTCACAGAAACATGTATTTTTTGTGCCAGCGGGACTTCTTTCACCATATTTTTCTTTCATCGGTTTCAACAAACGCCCCCGAGAGATCTTAGAATACAGTCAGCTCACTATCGAGTCATACGCAAGGGCCTGAGACCGAAACACATCGCACAGACCAAACCGACCACAGACAGCCTGGGACCAACTGCTTTCAATATTTTTAGAGAAAAAGTAAACAGGCGTAAAATCAAAAGAAAACTGAAACCCAAGAAAGCCACATTCTCGCCGGCAATGTTAATTTCAGCTGAAAGCCAAAAATTCTGCTCTAACTGTAAAATTATGCCAAAACTTATGCTAGCCAAGTACAATTGAGAAAAGCCTATTTATAGTCCAGCCAACATAGCCTGTAAATTATTTGTTATAATTAACTGATTCAAAGTTGTAGCAATTAGACGCGCAGACTAAAGAGAACGGTCTTACCTACAAAAGTGTGTTCAAAGCCTGATGAAGTTACAGTAACAACAGTGTACGGTGTGAACCAAGCAGTTCTGAGGCTCTCAGGTATATTAAGGGCTGGGTCATCTTTTCCTTAGTCAAAAAGTGAGGGGGTGGTCAATCTTGAAAACGGTTCATACAATGTGGACAAATCTTGGCTGCAGGTTACATCTCCAATTAATAGATAACTTAACGTTGTTGTTTTACTTGAAATGTGTCACGTGACCAAATAACAGACCACTTCCGGTTAAATTTTGAGAGCTTCTGCAGACAGGGAAAAACGTTTCTTTATCAGCGTATTGTTCTGTAGTTTTACTATCTGCCCAAGAACCGTACCCATTCTAATTGGAACGGTTGTCTAACCTTGCTGAAAGTCTCGTTAAATAGTGTGTATAAAGTTACATTAGTGACAGTTCCTTGGTCACGTGACTTGGACATGCATTCCAATTACATTGGGTATGGTACTTGGGTAAGTAGTCAGACAACACAATAAAATACTGAATAAGTACCGTTCTTCCCTGTCTGCAGAGGCCTTAAAATCTAAACCGGAAGTGAGCTTTTATTTGGTCACGTGATTGGTTGCCATGGCAACAGCACTATTAACTAAAGTTGTTGTGAGCCGTCGTTTACCATAGCTAAGTTAGAAGCCTTCTGTACCCATGGTTCTCCAGATAGACCACCCCTGGAAGTTTTACACTAAATAACAACTGACCCAGTCCTTAATATACCTGAGCTGTTTTTAAACAACTGAAGAGTCTGTTAACGTATTAAAATCAGTTAGTGACTGGGTAACAGTCATTAACTCTTTTCCATCCAACTTACCAACATTGATTCATATATGAATCATGATTTAGAAAACTCGCCAAAATATTACGTTACTTCCTATTGCTTCCAAATTTGGCACACAGGAAGTAAATGAATGCACCCAATTACCTGATGAATTTTAGCTTTTATGCTTTAGTGACTGATGCGTGACGAATTTTTAAATTCTGATTTTAGAGCGCGAGGAAGGGTTAAGGAGGAGGGCTTTCCCTATCATTTGACATCATTTTCTGATGGACATTCCCATATGGATATAGCTCCCCGGAAATTTTGAAAAACAAACTTTTATCGATTTTTTGTTTGTAAAAATGGCTTATAGAAATTAAATTGTATTAAATTCTGTATTTGCTATTTTTCAAGCAGATTTGAAAGAAATGATACCAGATAAAAAGAGAAAACTTTTTTCCTTTAACTTTTTTCAGCAGTTGGCTGGCGTCCTGGTTTATGGGGATTTATATGCAAATTGTATGCATACGTTGTGTAAACTTGGCAAAATGCAAAATTTTTTGGGAAAATATTATTGCCTACTTGAATGTGAAATATACATGTTTGAAAAGCCTATTTTGTACCCTACAAAATGAGGTATATCTTTCATCACTGCTGTAAATATCTACGGAGATATTAAATAAAAATGAAATGTCCGTCAATTTGCTTGATTTTTGGGCGTATGGAAAAGAGTTAACCTATGCTCATGAATGTCTTTTACATAAATGAAAGAGTTAACATGTTGAGTCTGCGTCTTGAGTCATAGAATGTGTTCCTCTTTTTTGTCCCTTTCACTCCCTAAGTCAAACCGAACTGCAGTTTGACTTCTTGCTTTGTCCACTTTAAACCTTCTATTACCAAACTGATTACTGTGCAAATACTCCATACAGCATCAATACACTGTAATGCAATTAGATGTTGACAATTGAGGAAACTATCGACTCATGGATATAGTGTTGATCTAACAACAAATTCTCTTGACTAGTTTATAAGGAAGTGCATTGCACTCACTAAGGAGAATTGCTAATCTGGTCGTAAAAAGGAACTGAAAAGTTTAGCCATTCATCCGCTACAACTAATGAACAGTTTCCCGTATTAAAATGAGATAATAAGGCTAATTCTTACGTTTACTGTGGCAGGAAGATGTCCAGCATTCTGCAAGTACTGAAAAGCTTCGTCCACGGGTCCTCCTGCGACGCAAATGGCATCCAGAAAATTATTTATTATCGCTGCCTGTCCAGCACCGTTACATCCAGGCAGGTAGGTCGCCAAAAGTGCTGATTATAAACAGGAAAAAAAATCCATATTAAAAATATACACCTCTAAGCCACCACCTGAAAACATCCAATGATAGCCACAGGACATGTACACCGTAAGGACAAAGGCAGTACATAACAGACGCTAATGCGGAGCTTTTCCAAATTCTGACTGAGGAAAAAAGATAAAAAACTGAGAAACACGACGTTATTTTAGCCGATGGGGACTATTCGACCGAAAATTAATTCAACTGAAAGGGAGCTCATAGACTATTTTAATTTTAGGGTTAAGATTCTGGCTGGTAATTTGGCGCTCGATAATGGGCGAGCAGAAGGATCTCTTCTGATAAGTAGCCTTCGCAACTGATTTGAATTGGCCATTGTTTCACCAGAATTCGGGAAGAACCCATGCAGTTTCGGATTTGACTGATTTTCTGACTTCTCGAAAGTTAACCATATCAAGTCCAATGCGACTTTTTGGTTTGATCAGTATTCTTTTTAATTTTAATTTTGTCCTTCTTGAGTTCCTATCACTGATACTCGCTTAGAAAAAGATTTGTGTTATACGGTAAAATCTCGATTTAGGGGGAGTTTACATGGACTTGGGGCAACTTTCTCTCCGGCACGAATTCACCCCGGTTCCCTCTCGTGGCTGTGTATTCACTTACACGATATCACCGGTAAAAGGCGTGACAGAGTGTGTTATACTGGGGCGTGTTCATCCCGGTTTCTGTGTCGGATCGAAGGTCTCGTTTCCGTATGAAATCTCTTACTGGTATCATGTAAACGAAGAGCAATCACTCCATTCGACGCAATTCGATTCAATGTGAAATCGACATTTTATGATCAGCAAACTGAAACGGGTAGTAATTTAAGTCAATCGAATCATCACGGCTCGTATTTACATACATACATACTTTATTGCATAGCTCCCATTTGAGGGCTCTTCCGTACTAGAAAGCTATTTACATTTCGATGATAAAATAACGAATTTCTATAAATAATAATGATAGTAATGAAACATTAATTTTAAAAACTATTTACACTCAGTGATAAAAAAACTATCTATGAATTAAAAAGATATTTAAAAATTCTCTTTTTAAAAGCGTTAAGATTTCCCGTGTCTCTTATATCTTTAGATATACTACTGTACAGGTTTGCCCCACAGTGGGTGGTGAAAGTCTTTTGGCCAGTAGCCAGCCTATACCGAGGCAACGTGAGGTCCTAGTCAAGTGACTCTTTGGTGAGTTTTTGCACGATATTGGAAGCGTCCGTGAAGGTAACCAGGTGAACATTAGGTTCTTTAAACATTTGTACACCATCACTAGGTCGTTAAAAAGCAGTTTATCCCTTACGTTAAGCCATTTAAGGGACTTAGGGGTTCTGAAACATGATCGTACTTTCTTAAACCAGCTACGATTCTGCAGGCATAGAGCTGAACCAGCTGAAGTTTTCTGACGTTCTTCTTGCTCGTGCTACTCCATACCGTCGAACAATAAAAAATTTATTGTTCGATTTATTGTTCGAAATATTTTTTTATCCAAGAGATGCTTTATCCTATTAACTCTCGTTAGTTTAAACAGACAGTCAGAGGCAGTTTTGGTGATATGTTCGTTAAAGTTAACTTAAGATGACACTATACATACACTCCCAGGTCCTTTGCAACTGTTACAGGCTTGATTTGAGTTCCCAACATTGTCGCACTTGGTAAGTGGGTATGTAATGTCCTCATGAATTGTGGGACGCACACGTAAAGAAGCTTTGTTTTGTCCGGGTTAAAAGAGCAGAGAATTTCTACAGAACCAAATCGATATTTCTTCACGATCTTCGTTTACCGCAGAGATAACGTCGTCAAGTTCGCTGGTGGGGAATCCAAGGAAGAGCTTGGTGTTATCCACATAGCCGAGGGGTTCGCAATGTTTTGGAACTCGAAAGAGGTGGTTTACATACAATATAAACAACACCGGGCCCATGATGGATCCTTGCGGTAACCCAACCCGGCGTGAGGGATGAGGGATCAGATACAGTATTCTGAAATTTAACGACTTGTTGACGTTGCGATAAATAGCTTTCTAATCATGAACCAGGCACACGCAGACTGCGCAGACTCAGTTTCACCAGCTTTGCGAAGTTTACGTAACATTAAATCGTGTCAAATGCTATCGAAAGCTTTGGACATGTCCAAAAGAACAATAACAGATATCTCCTTCTGATCCATGTTATTAAAAAATTCATCGGTGAAGTGAAGTAGCGCAGACTCGGTTGAGTGAAATTCTCTATTTCCACTTTGCAGGTGATGCATGACATTGTTTGAATCGAGGAAAGTGGTAAACTGCGAACGAGCCGTTCTTTCGCATACTTTAGATAAAACAGGCAGTAATGATAATGGCCTCGTGTTTGCAGGCTCTTCACTGTCCCCGGACTTAAGAGTTGGAGCGACTTCTGCTTTCTTCCATGGAAATGGAAAAGTATTCAAAGTAAAGGAATTGTTGATCAGACTTGTTATAATGGGAGTGATAACTGGTGCGCTGTCTTTCAGGATTTTGGCGTTAACTTTATCATAACCGGGAACTTTGTTTGAAGGTAGACTCCTAATAATCTTATGCACATCGCCTGTGGTAATGGCTTGAAATGCAAGTAAGGGAGTATTGTTTGGACCGGAGTTGCGATCAGATTCGTACGGATCAAATCCCTCTGTGTAATGTTAAAATTGTGTTCCTTGGCAAGCTTGGTGGCTTTCACTAAGCTGTCATTGTACCTACATTTGGGGTGTCTCGAAAACTCAGACCTCAGACCCTAAAAACTCAGACCCCTGGGTGTCTCGAAAACTCAGACCCTAAGGATAAAACAAATTTTCACGGCATATTCCACTGTTCGTCGATCGACGATACAATGTCGTGTCCTGAATATGCAGAGAAAATGAAACGGCTCGCGGTGGAAGATACACTGATCACAACAATAATATGCAGCACTCATGTCTATTTTTGGCTGCTTTTTTTACTAAAGAACCATCAAAACTCTCTTCATGTCTCCGACCAGCTAAGCTATAGAGTAAGGCCCGGTTCAAACGCCGAACTTTACAATAGATTTGTCTCATTTGCATTAGATCGATTCGGCACATGTGAAGTTCAACGTTTGAACCGGGCCTAAGTCCTGAAAATTGTACTAGTTGAAAGTTTCGGCGTGGTTTCGCTGAACAATGTGCATTACCTGAAAAATTTCCATACGCGGGTGCTGCAAGCTTGGCAGTAGCTGATGGAGCTAAAGTGAAGGGACTTGGTCGAGTGGCGGGGTTAACAGTGATATCTGTTCCAACCAGCAGGTTACTTGTCGCTGCGTTATATATGTTGGTACAATCAACATTTGGCAAAGCGATAGCTCGACGAACTCGATCGCCACTTTTCGCACAAAATAAAATAAATAGCATTGTCAGTTATGTTATACAGACAATGCCACAAAATGACTATATATTATACCTTACAATATGGTGCTAGTATATGGAGTAAAAATTAAGTGTGCTTGTCTTTTTTTGGAAATAAGTTGATAGAAGTTTTCGGTAATTCCCTCAAATTGGCACTACTAGCAGAAGGGAAATTTGTTTCTAAGTAAGTGCTTTACGCGGTTAAAACAACTTTTTCTATTTGTGACTTGAAAATTTTGCTATCAATTGTGTAGGAGATTAATAGCATTTTCATTTACCGTTATCTTGAAATTATTGTTCATTTCTATCGCTTATTCTGAAGTTGTGACAAAATTTTTTCTAAGTTGTTGAAAGGATAATTAACGAAACAACGTGAATAAACTAGAAATAATCCGCAAGGGAATTGAAAGTGAGATTCAAAAAATTGAAATGAAAATACTTCACCGGGCATCCACAGCGGATACAAATTGCAAACATATCAAGAAGGTGATGAAAAAATTGAACATTTTTCAATGAAGATGATGTTATCGTCTTGGAGTTAGGAAACGCTACAAGGAATCGCCGAACCTTACAAACGCTATTCTTAACTAATTAGTTTATAAATCTTTAAAGAGGACGAGTTTTTGGATAATGGGGGTTAATGGTCAGTAGTAAATTTAAGAAAAAAACACTTTCAAGTGGAAATGCAATAAAGCTTCTTTGTTACTTTTTCGTAGCCTGTTCATTATGAAAGTGACACAGCTTTTAAGCTGCATGGTAAAAAAAGACCTTGTTCTAAACATGTCTAAACAGTCACTCCTTTCCTTCGTGGTGTTTTTTTTTATATTTTGAATTTTGATACAATTTCATTAATTGTCAATGTTGGTACAAAAAATTAATGTCTCGTGAAAGGTAAGCCTTGTAGTAGTTGTTAATTAGTATTTTAACTGGTTATGTTTTTAGAGTAGTTATCACAGTATGGCATTTATGACTTAGTCTTCCATGAAAGTCATTTGCTATCTTAAATAGAACAGACATGTTCCATCTTAAATGGAACAAACATGTGGAATACACTACCAAGAAAGCCAATAAGAGACTTTTTTTCTAAGAGAATGTCGTCAGGCAAACCTACCAGTTGAAGTTGGAATTACATGCTACAACACTAAAATCAGACCACTCTTAGAGTATAGGGCCATCATCTGGGGCGGTCTTTCACAATATTCCAGTAGAAAACGAACTACAGAGTGCCCAAACCAGAAGTCAAAATACTTGGTCCTCGTAAGGACTTTTTGCCATCCTTGTCCACAAGAAAGGGGCGAGAACACCTTACGCGAACTGGAGCGTATACTATGTCTGATGATACTCACCCATGCCGAAAGTTCATACAAGAGCCGCCTGTTAACCACTGCTTCAGATTGAGGAAAGCCAAAGATCTAAAGATATCAGGCACCGAGAGACACAAAAAATCATTTATACCCAGAGCAATTGCCCAACTGAACAGCTGACATTACTGGCAGACACATTCGTAGACACATTTCATATATGAACATTTTATATTGTCTTGTTTACTCTTGTACATAATTAGATTTTATCTCACTTTTGTAATCCATATTGCAATTCTAATGCCGAAGATTTGGGAAATAAAGGTATTATTATTATTATTATTATTATTATTATTATTTATATTTCAACAGTTTTAATGCTTTCCTTTCCAGTCCAGAGCCGTTTTCACGGAGAGTTGTCTGAGACGAATAAGTCTTCAGCGTGAAAAAGGGACGTCAAAAAGTTGAGACGTAACTGAGAGTCGCCAAAACTTGTCCGTCGATTTGGCTGTCTGTTGCTACGACTTTTCGAGGTCGATTTGCGCGTTTCAAGGGACAGTTCGTCGAGGTTCCTTCTTAAAACCACCTAAGAAAGACAAAAGCTTGCATCTCGGCCGCCTTACTGTGTAAAAGGAATGGAACTAGCAAATGGAGTGATCTGATGGCTTCTGGGAAATTTAAAATGGCGGGTGGAGATCCGATGGCGGCCGCCAAGAGAAAGATCAAAACAAACACAAAGGGAAAGAAGTCATGGTGCGAGCAAAAATTAAGTTCATCTGCCAGGTGGTTTTGCAGTATTGATATCCCTCACTCTCCACTAACTAAGCTGAATTGAAATAAGATCCACAGTCGGTCAAAATGGTACTTTTGATGAATGGCTGAATGCAATCTACGCCGTAGGCAGAGATCTCATGTATATACCCACCACGAGTCCCCTGTACGTAATTGAATGATACGTTGACGTAATTGAATGGTGCATTGAATAATTTAACGTGTGTTAGATAGTTGGGGTCTCGTGGTGGGTGTATACATGAGATCTTTCCCATGCCGTAGATACGGCACCATTGTGTTTTATTCACATCTGTGTACGAGATATATCGTGATCAAGTGCCAATGAACAAATATTCTCCGTTTTGCGTAGCAAGGGAATCCGTTTTGTGGCTAGTGCCTCTAAGAGGCTCAAGCCACTATGTCATCGCCCTTGAAAGTGCGTGCGTGCGTGTGTGCGTAACTCGCTTTTTTCGCTATAGTTCGCTTTCTACCGTTGACCGCCCGATCATTTTTCGGTATCTTTCGGATATATTCGCCGTTTTACGTAGTAATTGGGATTCCTGTGTAGTGACGTCATGAATGAAGCCATTCCTGGGTGATCTCTTGCACATCCGTATCGGTTCCGGTAATGTGCACTTCCGGTAACACTTCCGCTGAAATGTCACGTGGAAGCAAGTCAATTTATACCACGAAAGTGAAGTCTACTAGTACATGTGGGATGCAATTGCACTTGCACCGACATTCGCAACATCTTCATTCCAAAGCACTCGTAGCAACGTTTGTTCGGATATTATTTGGAAAGACGTATGCTTCGACCAGTCCCCTTAAAGACAACGAAATAGCTACGATCTTGCCATGCGGTCTTGTCCTGACTTCGCGTTCAAACAAATCTTCCTTGAAGGTGAGTGCTATATTTTTAGTCATGACTTTACAGTATTTTACATCGAGGAATCCTAATCAAACAGAAAGACGTAGTCAGAAAGGAGGTGGGGCACAAGCGTCATCCAGGCATGCAATTGTTTGGACACAAGAACATCAAGGAGTGTTAGAGAAACTTGCGGACTGTCTGGCTAACCCGTCAATTCGTTGTTATCCAGATTATGATGTCCCATTTGTACTACACACAGATGCGTCGAATGAAGGGCTGGGAGCAGTGCTTTATCAGCGGCAGTCTGGTAAAATGCGTGTCATAGGATATGGATCTAGAACACTCACTCCTATCACCTTCATTCTGGAAAGTTAGAGATTTAGCTTTGAAATGGGCTATCTGTGAGCAGTTCAGGGACTATCTGTACTATGCACCATCATTCACAGTTTACACGGACAACAACCCCCTGACGTATGTTTTATCGACAGCGAAACTTAACTCAACCGGGCATCGCTGGGTGTCAGAGCTGGCCGATTACAATTTTGAGATAAAGTACAGACCTGGTAAAGCAAACAAAGATGCCGAAACCTTGTCAAGAATCCCTTTGGACATCAACCAGTACATTCCTACTTGTACACAAAAGACTTCACAGGATGTGATCAGTGCAACTTTGTCTGGTGTAAAGACACTTCAGAGCGGTGATACAGTTTGGATAACAGCAGTCAATGATAGTACAGATGCGTTGAACCTTGACTCTAATCTTCTTGATTCCAGGAATTATCATCGAATCGAGCCTCGAGTCATTCTGAAAGCTCAGGAACAAGACCCAAGTATTGGCAGAGTCTTGCATACAAACTCAATAGACACAAACCAGCAATCCATGAAATCTCTAGAGAACTACCCCATACAAGAAAGTTGTTACGCGAATGGCCGAAGCTGGAAATTGGAAGTGATGGGCTCTTGAAAAGAAAATGTGGACAGAATTTACAGCTGGTGTTGCCAAAGCAATTTCACCGCTTGGTCTACAAGGAGCTACATCAAGAGATGGGTCATTTTGGAGCAGAGAGAGTACTACAGCTAGCCCGCGAAAGATTCTACTGGCCCCACATGCAGCGCGACATTACCCACTTTGTGACCAAGGTGTGCAGTTGTCTAAAACAAAGACGTCCAAATGTATCGACACGTGCCCCTCTCCAGCCTATTGTCACCAATGCACCCTTTGAGCTAATTTCTATTGATTACATGCACCTGGAAAGAAGCTCTGGTGGGTACGAATACATTCTTGTCATCGTTGACCACTTCACACGATTTGCGCAGGCGTATCCCACTTGGAATAAGTCAGCCCGGACAGCAGCCGACAAGCTCTACAACGATTTCATACTTCGCTTCGGATTGCTAGCCCGTATTCTGCATGATCAAGGAAGAGAATTTGAAAACAAATTGTTTCACCAGTTGCAGCAGTCGTGTGGAATGATACGTTCAAGGACTACGCCGTACCACCCACAGTGTAATGGTAAAGCAGAGAGATTCAACCAGACATTGCTGTCAATGTTACGAACACTACCTGAAGAGAAGAAACCTAAGTGGTCAGAGTATGTGCCCAAGGTTGTACATGCCTACAATTGTACCAAAAGTGAATCCACTGGGTTTTCACCGTTTTACCTACTGTTTGGAAGGTCACCGCGCCTGCCAGTGGATCTGATATTTGGACCTTCTTTAGGGGAAGTTAACGTGACCCACACAGACAAGTGGAAAGTTGCTATGAAGGAAGCATATTCGTTGGCTCTAAAGAACGCTTCCAAGTCTGCAACGGATGGCAAACGACAGTGTGACCGTAAAGTGAGATTTTCAAATCTGCAACCCGGGGATAGAGTGTTGGTCCGAAATTTGTCAGAGCGTGGTGGGCCAGGGAAGCTCCGGTCGTATTGGGAACAGAAAATACATGTCGTAAGAGAGCAGAAAGAGGACTTACCCATTTACCAGGTGAGCCCGGAGGGAGAGCCAGACAAGTCAAGAGTACTACACAGAAATCTCTTGCTACCGTGCGACTTCCTCCATGCAGATACTCAGGAGTTCGTGCAGCAGCCAGTTCAAGAGAGAAGGAGCACATCTGCTCGTACTAGGCAGCACAAAGAGAGAGGTCACCAACCTCACCATATAGATAATGAGACGGACAGTGAAGGTGAGGAGGAGGTCCTACCTGGCCTGGTACCCAGAGATTTGGACGCACTGCCACTTGTAACATCTATGACAGGACCTGAGGAAGTTAGCGAAGAACACTCAGGATGCGCTGAGGACGGAGCCATACCTGAGGGAATGGGGGAAGGACCAGATCATGATGAGACTTCAGCAAGCACCCCTGAACCACAGCAAGAGCTTGAACCAGATCACGGATTCCAACCAGAGCAAGATCCTGGACCAGAACAACAGCCAGACTCAGAACAAGTTTCAGAACCAAATCGGCCCCAGCGTGTTCGTCAGCCACCAAGGATGTTCACGTACGATATACTGGGACAACCAACCATATGTAGTGTTCAAACTGGTCCCAATCCTGTACCGGGATGGTGCTATCCACCTTTCCAACCACCATGGATGTTACCTACACACCAGTACCATGCACCACCCTGTTATGTTCCTTTGGTGTACCCGCCCTATATGCAGATGATGTATGCGTGATGCATCGAGATCTGTTGACTGTGAAAGACTCTTAATGACGTTGTTGTTGAACAGATATTTATTGTATTATTTGTGGAATTATTAGTCTTCTCTTTTGTGCTGCCATGCCTTCCAAATGGGCAAATAAGTGATAAAGTTATTCGAGAATTATGACTGTGCCATCTTGAATTATGAGTGAACAAGGATAGATTTTTCAAGATTTGTATTTTCGTAAGTTTTGTTTGTAAGTAGTTACTGATATTGGGCCTGATCAACCCACATAATGCAAGGAAAGCAAGCAATAGAGTGAGAATACTATAATGCGGCATATCTTTATGGGAGTTCAGAACTCCACTGAACATTGCAGTAGAAAATGTCCCGGAGGACATTTTCAAAGTCGGGGAGTGTGTGACGTTATGTACTTGACGAAATCAAAATCACGCAATGTGATACCAGAGGACCTGGGAACGAGGTTGCGACCTCGTGCGAATTTTGTAGTTTTCGGTCGATCTATTCAGAGTGTTTTGTGATCGGTTTTTTTCCTACAAGACAGCCAAATAAAGGATATTAACGGATTGACTTGTTGTTTTCCTGCCTGGCAACATACGGCATGTGCTTTGAGCATGAAAAATGGCGTGTCGTGCACGCGCATTTAGGGCTCTGCTATCAGTAGGACTACAGGCTTAAGAACAATGCACATAATTGGTTCATGTATCATTGACAAATAAAATTAAAAAGTAATAACACAAATAGAAGCAGTGCAAGAAATAAAGCGACTTTTAATAAATTTAACAATGACCTTGTGTTGTGATTTAAAACTGTATTGCGTGACATTACATTCCTCCATAATCACGTGATATGTATTTTGCCTCGTTTTAATAAATCAGTGTGTGTTGAATGCGTTCATGGCTGGTCATTACACCTTGATGACAAGTCCAGAACACAACGGATTTCAAATTTATTCTGCTTTTACTAGTTATTTGTATAGGTAATCATACGGTTTCGAGTTCAATTTGGAATTAATTTGCACGAGTGAGTTTTTAAAAAAGCTGAAATTGCACGAGCCGCTTCGGCGAGTGCAATTTCAGCTTTTTGAAAAACTCACAAGTACAAATTAATTCCAAATTGAACGAGAAAAGCCGTATGATTACTTATTAATAATATAAACATGAAAAAATTCAACTGGAGGAAGTGCCGGAGATCTCATTGCGGACGGACAGGAAGTAAGCATTTGACGCGGATTTGACACTTTATTTACTGATTGGCTGATGAAGATCAACTGATAACGCTACGAACTCAAAGCGGTTCGTTTAAAAATAAAGAATATCATAATCCCGAAAATCGATGTGTAATTTGCACTGGTGTTACACTTTTTGCACTGGTATTACACTTTTTGCACTGGTGTTACACTTGAACTGCACTGCTCTCAGCCAATCAGAATCGAGTAATTTTTTCATGCATATTATTATACAGTTTAATACAATGCTTTCTTTGAACTACATTCTTGTTTTGTCTGTTACTTGTAAACGTCGTTTATCCATGTAAATGCTCACTACTTCGGATACACAGTTTTAGCCTGTGCTGAACCTGCTGATGCTCGGCATACTTGTATCGTCAGCGGATTGCCGTTGATTGTACATGTGCATGTATCAGCATTTGTTGCTGCAGGCATGCTAAAAAAGCAGGCTGAAAAGATGGCCATGTCGAACGCAGGACTGGTACCAACAAAGAAGCTGGAACGGGGTTTGGTTGCTACTCCTCCACCTGCTAGATTCCAGTTGAAACCTACTTCTATCTTGGAAGGCTGTCATAATATATGCATCCAGAAAAGAAAAAAAATAAGGAAAAGACAAATCAGCAAAACGGAATATAAACTCTGATAACTGGAAAGTAGAAGGTGAAAAAACAAAATTTAGTATTAAAGATTAGATGGCCGCAAAAATGTAAAGAAACTTGAAGAAACGCCTAAGGCTTCACTAACGAAACAACATAAAATAAAGAATCTTTTTTCCCACAAATTTAGAGCTTACGTCACAATTCTGCATCGCTCTGCTCTGATCAGTTTCTGTACAAGGTTCGAGTTTTCAGACAGATAAATTTCAACAATTATGCATGCATGTGTTACAGTGAATCAAATCCGCGCAGTGCTTAAGGCTTGATTTTTAAATCTCCTTTCTCTTTTGATGGATTTTACAAGTAACTGGCACAGGTTGTTTTGAAAAAAAAGAATTCTAACGAAACTTACCGGTAATTCGGTGCGGCGTGTGGTTTTTTTAAGACAAAAACGACTGAAGAGTAAATTTTGTCCCAGTGCGGCCCCTCGATCGTAAGCTTGGCCAATAAGATATTAAAATTTATCACATGACAGTCACTGTATACGTAAACTATTTTCAGAATTCGTGAGCTCAGTGAAAGACTGATTTGAAGGATCGAAACAGGATATTTCTATGATAGCTCGCTATCCATTCAGGAGTTTTGCATTGACTTTTGCGAGAAATAGTGATATTGTCCGAAATCTTGATTTGAAAGGCGAACATTTGGCGCTAAAGTTGAATCTCTCCGGATCATTCGAGACTATTCCCGGTCAACACTGGGAAAACGTTGGCGCTTTAGGGACCAGAAATGAGGGAATCTGATTGGTTGACTATGGTTATTGTCGTTAGGACCGCCTCAGTCGCGTAATAAATGTATGTACGTAATGCCAGAAAACACTTACGTTATTTGGCACATAAGGTTTGACGTTGTTGATTGTGAAACGGCCTGCTGTAATACCAAGATGCATTGCGTACCAGCTGTGCATTCCTTTGAGAGTTGCTCCACGAAGCTCACCTGTTACGTCATTCAAATAGCACTATCAGTACCTTAATAAGTAATTAATAAACACGCTTTCAGGTTAAACGCGCTTTATTTGTAAACTAAGATCAGTCGATTGTTAAAGTCTGCAGGGTTGTAGCGAGAACGCGGGAGTTTTTCGTGGCGACTGTTGAGGTCTCAATGGTCTTATACTTTCCACTTGGCAAGGGTGGAACCAGTTTACTTTGCTCGGGGAAATGAAAGAGGTCCAAAGGTTTTAAAAACAGTCAGTTCCTACAAATTGTTTTATTAAGCGTGGGGTTTGCTTGTTGAATCCAGCCGACTTGACATAACCTGTATGTCGCATTTTGATTCAAAGCCATTGAAATACGCCCACACTAAAGTAATGAAAACAGAATATCCTTACCAACAAAAGTGTGTTCAAAGCCTGACGAAGTTACAGCACCAACAGTGTACGGTGTAAACCAAGCAGTCCTGAGGCTGTTTTTAAACAACTGAAGAGTCTGTTTAGGTATAACTATATGTCATCAGTACAGTGAAGCAGTCCTTAACCTGAGTCATACATATATGTTATTTACCGGGCGGGAGGTCCGTATGGGAAAAAACTGAGCCCGAGGTCTTTAGTACCTAGACCGGTAAATAACTTATTTTTGCCGCGAATAGCGCGGATAAAGATCCGGACCGTGGTCCGTATCATAAAAAGCTCGACCGGTTACGAGCGCGCGGTTAGCCAATCAGATTCGAGGATTTGGGATTCCGGCCCGCTGAGATGCTTGAGAAAAAAATGAAATGTGGTTCTACCTGTTACACTTTCACTCCCACAGTCAAACCTTGAGTCATACAATGTGGTTCTGCCTTTAGACATTCTAACTCCCGGAGTCGAACCTTGAGTTACACTGCACTGTTAAGACGTTTGAAACGTTTGCCCCAAGAGAAAGCCTTTGATTCGTAAATACATGTTAGATGGTGGTTCTATCTTCGTATTGCAGAAATCAGCCATAATTTGCAATATGACTTCTTTTTATGGTCTACTTCAACCCATTTATTCCCAAAGTGATTGCTGTGCAAATTCTCCGTACAGTATCAATGCGCTGTCAGGCGAAGAGCTGATGAGAATTGAGAAAACTATCGACTCATACATAACATTCAGCTGAAAACAAATTTTCTCGACTAGCTTATAAGGAAGTGCATTACACTCACTAAGAAGAATTGCTACTCTACCCCTACTCCAAGAATAACCAGTTTTCTTCGAAAATGAGTTATTAAGACTAATTCGTAGGAGAGCCCCTCCCAGGAAGGGAGGGAGGGGGGTACATGCTCCCATGTTTCCTTAATGTGTTTGTATTTTTTCCCGAGTCACACATTAATAAAACCACGTGTTCCCTGAAATGTTTTAAGCCCATGTTCCCATGTTACCTAGTTCCCTGAAAATAATTCGGAAATATTCCCTGTTTCCTGAGCATAAATGCTTCTGTTCCCTTGTACTATAAATCTCCTTGGAGAGGTTCTTACGTTTACACTAGCAGGAAGATGTCCAGAGTTGTTCAGGTACTGAAAAGCTACATCCACGGGTCCTGGTGAGACGCAAATGGCATCCAGAAAATCAGTTATTCTTGCTGGCTGTGTAGCAGCTCCGCCACCAGGCAAGTAGGTCGCTAAAAGTGCTGATTATAAACAGAGAAATTCCACGTTAATTAAAAAATTCGATGCTACTGATAATTGGGAGTTAATCGTAGATCAGGGAGTGTGTTTAACATAGTTGAGAGGAGCTGATGTTAAGCGTTACTGTGGGTAAAAAAAGTATTAAGCAGTAAGGAGGGTAGGATTTTTTAGATTTCGACAGTACAAAACGTGGATACCCGATCTGAATCTTCTTTATGGATCCCTTTTTAAATCCTATTTTAATCACCCTTGATCACCTTATCCATCCCCCACCCCACCCCCCCCTAAGAAAATATCTTGGTGCACAGATCCACAACCCAATCAACACAATAGACGAGCTTTTCCACGTGAGTAAGTGGTTTAAAGCACAGCAACGGCCCCTGAGAAAAAATTCTTCAGGGGGTGAGAGGGGGCGATGTTTTGGTGGGATAAATTTGCGTCAACCAAAGAAAATCAGCAAATTGAAATTTCTACATCCAACATGTGCATAGAACACCGACGCAAGATGTGCTTCATAGCGGTTCGTTCAGGAAATCTAGACCGCTCGGAGAACCATCAGTCGTACTAGCTAAGCTACAGAGTAAGTCCTGAACTAATGTACTGGTTGAAAGTTTCGGTGTGGTTTCGCTGAACAATGTGCATTACCTGAAAAATCTCCATACGCGGGTGCTGCAAGCTTGGCATTAGCTGATGGAGCTAAAGTGAAGGGACTTGGTCGAGTGGCGGGGTTAACAGTGATATCTGTTCCAACCAGCAGGTTACTTGTCGCTGCGTTATATATGTTGGTACAATCAACGGTTGGCAAAGGGATAGCTCGACGAACTCGATCGCCACTTGATTTTTCACAAAATAAAATATGTAATTCAGTCAGTGACTTTATAGAAGGTGCTAATATTCCTTGCAATTTAAGTACAATTGTCCACCAATAAAAAGAGCTGGTGAAGATTTTGTTTTCAGAAACTGTTAGGAAAAGGGGCTGTGACGGTAAGGCTTGCCGTTGTCAGGACAACAAGGGGACTTGGACTAACAACTGGGGTAAACTGGACTAAACAGGGAATTAGCTCGCTAGGGGACTCTATATAGGGGGAAGGCCTTCACTCTCTCAGGTACCTTGAGATCTAACCACGCACTCCATTTACGGCGAACAGGAACAACAGCACTTTATTCTTCAAGATACAGCGTCGAATGCTCTCAAATTAAACAGCAAAGACATAGGGTTCAGTTATTCATAACTTTTTGCCTTCACTGATATCATCCTTCCTTTATAGTCTTTTTGGATGAAATTACCTAACTGATGTTATGATCCTTGAATTGACATCCGTAAAGAAAACCCCAAGTGTAAATTGACACAAGGGAACCAGTAGTGAATATGAGAAGCAATCGAATAAAGGCCTTAGTAATAATTAAGGAAGGGTTATTGTATTTGATTGATTAGCAGGCAGAATAGTTAATGAACTACAAGGAAAGCCAGATTAGCAAGCTGTGAAACGCTCAGCCAAACTTGAAATCATAGCACTTATCTAATGGAGTTATCAGTCGTTTTATCGCTCATCCTATAGCGTTACTTGCCTTTTTAATGTAGAAGATGACCAAACCAACAGGTGACTGACACAGGTGAAAGTGTTTCTCGCACAAAGTAAGAATGAAAGAAATAGGAAACAAACGGCGCGATCGCAACTATTTCATATTAGGTCAGGTGTATGACTTAAGTATAACTAAACTAAGCCAAAATTAGTCGTCACACTTTTACTGATGACTGTTTTTGAATATGAAATACGTCAGCTTCAGCTGATCAATTGTTAGGCAGCTAAGTAATAACAACTTTGGAATTAACCTTTTGGACTAACATCCATGCCTTAAAAAATATCGAGAACATTTATATTCTTAAACCCAACACCGAAACTGAAGTAAGAAAAGAATGATATTTTTTTTTGTTATTTTTCCCCTAACAGGGCATCACGTTGACTCCCACCCAAAAGGAACAGATAGTCTAAGTTAGGTGACCCAATTAAAAGGCTCGAAAAATTACTTTACGTTGTTTCTAATTCCTAAATACATTTACTCTACTACCAGCAAATAGAAGATTTGGGTATTGAAACAGAATACAGTTTCCCAGCCTTATCGAGAGTACTAGTGAATACGGAGTTTTTTTTTCACACTACATACGTTGCCCTAAATACGTGTTGATCATGGACTAATCACATTAAGCTAGAAAATTTCCTCTGCTGTGTTTCGTGCAAAAAGAGAATCTTCGAATAGAATTTTGTGACTATGGTAATGGCCAGACTCAGTACGAAAGAATACTGTTCCTGACAAACAACGTGAATGAACTAGGTAAAACAGAAAAATATTGCAAGAAGAAAAGAGTTACAATTAAATGAAAATACTTCACCGGGCATCCAGAGATGGCATAAGTTGAAAACATATCAAGAAGGTAACGAAAAACTTGAGCATTTTTTCGAAGGCGGTGTTGCTGTCTTGGAGTTAGGAAATAATACATGGAATTGACTTGACGAAAATTCTTCTTAACTAATTACTTTATAAATTTTTAAGGAAGAAGAGGTTTTGAATAATGGGGTTAATGGCCACTAACGAATTCAAGAAAAAGCTTTAAAGTGAAAACTCATTGACTTCGTTGTTAATATTTTGTGATCAGTTTTGTGTCGTTTTATGATGCAAGTGGCACACCGTTTTCTAACTTTAAAACACTGTGTGATTCTAAGGCCATGTGGTGAATGAATATTTTGGAAAAGAGACGGCTTCTAAACAGTCATTCCTTCCTATCGTGATATTTTGTAATATTTTCAATTTTACGAAACTTTCCTTCATTGTCAGTGGTAGTATAAATTAACATCTCATAAAAGGGTAAGCCTTGTAGTAGTCGTGTGGTATTTAATTAGTGTTTTAACTGGTTATGTTGTTTGCTTTTAGGGGTAGTTAACATAGTATGTTATTTATGACTTAGTCTTGCGTGAAAGTGATTTGTTTCATCTTGACAGTTTGGGTGCCATGATGGTTTCCTGTTGATTTAGTTGCTGACCTACCAGTCAATAAGTCTATCTTGGAATGGTGTATTGCTATTTTGGTTTTGGAGTCTCGTATTGTGATATTTTTCTAACACAAAACTGTTCTTTCGTGCAAAACCTGATTTGTTCTTTAATAATCTGACTCTGATGATTACTGGTTTATATCAAGTTCATTTCTTTGGAAGAGTTTCAATTAGCAATATTTTTTTTTCATGTTTATGGAACCACATGATTTTTCGCAGTATTTATTTCCCTCCCTCTTTACAAACTAAGGCTGCATCTACACTATATAACGTAAAACACTTGGGCCGGCACAAAATTAAAAGCCGTATCGAATAGGCGTTTAGTTCTCACAAGAAACGCTGGTTTCGGAACGATTTTTGTTTGAGTGCGCGGGTTTTTTTCCTGTTAATCAGAGCCATTTTCGTTCACATACACTAGGCCGGCACATTTTTCATGTCGACTCAAAAGCAGACATAGCTTATAGTAAGCTGAACATCAAATGTCATTCAAAATGATTTTTATTTATGGACAGCTGACTACGTTCTGGGGAAGGAACTAAGACTACTCGGGCGGTAACCATCACTGTCTTTTATTCACATCATTATATTATATCCGTAACAGTGAAATAGTGAACTTGATTTTTAAGAGCTGGGGTAAGTAGTGATAACTTGCATGTTTTTTAGCACGATCTGAATGGTGATTAGTTTGTTGTTTATCTTGCACTTGCATTTCTGCGAGGTTGCCTGACCAGCTCCGATGAAACAAGCCGAGTAGAGAGCCATTTCAAAAGCGGGACTGGTTCCAACGAAGAACCCGCTGCGAAGTTTTTTTGCGTTTCTCCAAGTGAAAGCGAGTTCCATCAGTGGAGGCTAAAAAGTAAAAACAGCAGATAAACAAACAAATAATTGTTATTATGTTTTTCGCGTTACTTATAGGCCCGAAATGCTAATTGTGAAAATATGAAACACTCACTCTACAAATCTGTTCTTTTAACACGTTTTTAAATTTGGGAAATCTTCTTCTTTGGGAAAGTTTGATAGGCAGATTTGAAACATCTTTGTTATTAAACTAAAGTAAGAATCATTGTGCCCGCCAAAACGTCCTGAAACCCTTTTCAAGAAAAGCGCATCAGATAACCGTTTCTTAAAAGGCTCGGTAACTTAGCAGGCCTTGAAAGTCATTTTAAGATTTATGATCCCGATATTTACACGGGGGATTTTACTAATTTTTTGGTTCTTAAGTTTAATTAAGCCAAGAAGAAGAACTACATAAAAATCGGGGATCATCCTCGGTGTAAAACCCTGTGAAGTTTTTCTTTGTTATTTTACTATTATTTTCCTAGTCTCTATTGTTTTGTCTCCTTTGTTTCCTTTGTTCTACGTCACTCGTGAATGAGCCAAAAATCGATAGAATCACACCTAAAAATGGAGCGCCGGGCCCGTAAAGTAATCGGGACTTTCGAGAAACCGGCTCCAGATCTGGTTTGAAGAAGAGGTGATAAGAGCTAGTCTTGGGTGTAATGGTTTTACCTACTTAACTTAATTACAACTCTACATTATTTCGATTTCTGAGGGGAAAAGAACACTGAAAAGCAAAAAGAGGGAAAAAACAAAGCGGAACTCCAAGTTAGAAAAAGGAGCAAAGACAATAAACTCAACCCCAGGCTCCTGACTGAGCCCCTTATGACTGCTGGTTACTAGGCCGGGAACTGAATAAAGATCAAATAAGATTGGAGGCGCGGAATGTCCTCTTTCCCTGCCCTGTTCTCTGATCACTGGAAACTGCGTCACTCTGAGATCAGACATAAGCTTACCGCAGTAGCGTCCCATTTATTGACACTGGTGACTGTTATCCCGTTTGGTTTATCTTTAAGCAAGTACAACTGGTACCAATTGTGGAAACCACTCACGCTGTTACCGCGCAGTTCACCTGTCAAACAGAAAGGACAATCACAATCGAAGGGGATGTAAAAGATTTTCGGTAACGCGGTTTTGCGTCATTTTTGCTGTGGCCTTAGAGTGTGGAGGCACATTAGCGTAGTGGCTAGCGTGTCGGACTTCAGAGCAGGAGGTTTCGAGTTCCATGGCTTAACTTAAATAACCTAACAAGCTGTCTCTTAACCTCAAAACTAAGGAACTTCAGTCACTACTGACACTACAACTCACGAGCTGTTTGAAATATCCACTTGAGGGCAAACAACTCTTGAATTCTCCTTAGGACAGCTTCTCCAGACAATCTCACGGCAAACGCGATCTCCAAACAACTTTTGACTACTTGAGATTACTTCCGAGCGTACGTACGTAAGCAAACTCCTGGGCGAACGTCAGACTACTTCTGAGCGAAGGTCGCAGAGCTGCGTGGTAACGTTCCTTATATACAGTTACAGAGAATTCTAGAACATTCGAAAGATTACAATAATAACTATTTATAGTGGGATCACTTAACTCGGTTAATCCATGTCTTAATGTGTTGTAGAACTCTCCAGAGGGAATATTGCGCGACTCATCAAACATTTGCATGTTAACAGGCTCTAGAAAGTTTGCCTTGTAACAACCTTTCTTTTCGAGACGAGAAAAGAAAGTTTTATCAAAACTTTCTTTGAGCTCTTACACTCCTGCTTTAAACAGTGACGATGAGAGCTTATTACCATGAGTGTATTTACACCTTATAATAAGGCAACACCCTTCAATTCAACAGGGGTATAAACGAACCACGCAGCATAAACCACTTTAACCCGACAGAAGACACCAGACGGGAATGTCAAAGCGCCCAGCTGGTGAATTGCAACTGTTTCATTCACATTCCTTTACTTTGACAACTTTCCACCAAAATACGTCTAACGTCTAACCTAAAGACATATTTCCCCACCCTTTTGTTTACTTCAATTAGACAAAAACGAAATCCGTATCTATAGAGGCGAGTCAAATGATCCCCTCCCTCACCCTTGTGCGTTTAGTAGCAATCAAACCCCGGAGGAAACTCCTGAGAATTTAGGATAGGTGTGTGCCGCCAAGGTTCGCAAACCCTTATCTTATTTAAGGGTAGAACATTGATATTCGATACCCTTTTTAAGACCCAAAACCGAGAAATGCACGCTATTTAAGGGAAAAATGATAACTCATAATTGTTGAACTGATAGGTTGTTTTATTTCTTTTCCTCTGTACACGGACTTTTAGCATTAAGCATAGAATAATACGTGAATTCAGGCATATAGTACAGCTTTAATGGACCATATCTTTTTCGTTTTTTACGTTGGGGTGGATACAGCAATTTAGTGACCCTACCTAAGGAATTTCTAAGGATCACAATACCAAAACACCCCAAAACGATGCTGTATTTAAGGACTGAGCACCTCAAAAACCCTGCCCTATCGGGCGGCAAATACTTATATAGCGTATATTTAACAATTAGACCCGTAGCCCTTGAGGGCGAAGGGTCTAATTGTTTTAGTATCACCCAACTAGTCGGATAGAAAAAGCAATAATAAAGTTAGCAAATGCAAGTTTAAGAAAGATTTATTTGGGAATAAAACAAAAGAAAGTGCCACAAATTTCGCTACTCGAGGACTATTCAGTACTAATAGTCCTCTAGTAGCGTAGCCAATCAGATTGCGGAATTTACATTAGTCCACTAGTTGGGTGATACTAAAAGAGAATACCCCCCGCTAAAAGAGAATACCCCCGGGGCAATCAAGGTTGTTCAAAAGAGATGGGCTATAGTTATATACTTACCAACAAACACATGTTCAAACCCGGAGAAGAGGCCCTTTCCGTTCTTGTTGTACTTTTGGAACCAAGCGATCGCTAAGTCATTTGCGAAATCCTTTAAACTCTAGAAACGCAAAACAACGTGGGAAGACAAAAAAATAGCATTTAATCTGTTTATTATTATTATTATTATTATTATTATTATTCTTGCTTCAAAATTCATGTGTAATGAAATCACTTGTTCCCTAATTTTTTTGTTTTCCGGGTACCAGCAATTCATTCAGAGGTTCCTTAGTTTCCAAAACATAATTCGCAAATATCCCATGTTCCGCCGGGCTGAAAATAAATGCTTCTCACGGTTCCCTTGTTCCCTAGAACACCAAGGGAGGAGAGGGAGGGGCTCTCGTGTGACTAAGATCCGCAAGATCGTTCATCACAAGTCAGCAGTTTAAACAGTTAAACAGTTTATATTATGATTTGGATAGGCAGTCAAATGGTTTCGAGTGCAATTTGGAATAAATGAGCACAAGTAAAATTTTTCAAAGACTAAAACAATGCACGAACCTGTAGGGCGAGTGAAATTTGTTGTCTTTGAAAAATCTACGAGTGTTTATTTGTACAAAATTGTACTCGAAATCATTTGATTACTTGTTAATACTTGTGTAGCCAGGGCTATGAAAGTGCTGCGGAAATTTATGAGTGCGATCTTTGTAGGAAATTCAACTCTACCACGGCGTGTTGCCTCGGAAGAATGGCTCGTTTTCTTAGCATGAAAAAGGCAGTGCAATCGGAATTAAATGACATAGGTACTTGTTTTAAGGTGTTGAATCTCATAATTGAGAAGCGAAGATATCCCCAACAAACATTAAATCTCAAACTAGTAGCGTCGAGTACTATTCTGCTGATTATACTACAAGAGTTAGTTGATATCTGACACGGCAATTCCTTACCAAGGCAACAGCCATTGATCACAGCATCGCAAAATAAATACGCCAAAGAACCGCAGCTTGAAACGGCGCTCTGCAGAGCGCTTTTTCAAGCTTATCATTTTGGCTCGCACGGCTTTACAGTATACAAATGATACGTCCATAAGTCAATCTTTCTCGAAAGGAAGATGACATTAGGCCTTTTTTGTGGTTGTCTTTATTTCAAATCGAGGCTCTACCAAAGCGCAGTGCATTCTGGTCCGCTAAAAGCGAGGCTCTTCCACAGCTCAGAGCTTTGTGGTTCGCTGAAAAAGAGGCTAAAAACCACAGCAAAATCTCGATTTTACCTCATTTTCTTTTAAATTTTGATTATGAATTGCTGCTCCGCTCGCCGGCTACGCTTCCTCCGCAGCCATAAACACACCGAGGAACAAACATTTTTTTAAAGCCGGCTTAATATGCCTTAAGCAAGTCTTTGTCTTTCATAATGAGAGTACATTATTAATGTTGTAAAGGTTGTAACTTATCCATCAGTTTAGATAAGGCGGTGAAATAAAGCAACTTGGGTTTAACCAGGCGGGATTGGGATGAAAATGATCATTGCGGCGGGATGGGGGAATGGAATGAAAAATAGCGGCGGGAAGTGGGATTGGAAAAGTCTATTTTGGACTCTCTACTTAGATATAAGTTAAGAAACAAACAAACAAAATAACAAACAAGCAAACAAATGAATAAGCAAAGAAACAAATAAACAAACAAGTAACCAGGGAAATAAATAAACGAAATCTCTTCCTTGGCTTGCATTGCATTATGTGAAAGAGTTTCAAGTTTTTTGGAAGGGAACGGTTCGACTGCTTTGAACCAATGAGAATTACAGGTAATTGTGTTAGCTTACTGCAGCCGTGGTTCTTCCGTTAGATTTAAGCCATTGATAGGCAGCATCGACAGGCCCCCCTGCAACAAGGATCTCCGATAGAAAGGCATGTTGCTTCTGACATCTCGCTACGTCATTATCTCCAGATCCAGGCAAGTAACTGCTCAGTAGCGCTGCGTGTGAATTCAAACAAAAACGTTACTTACTTACTCATTTTTTTGGAACGACCTGCACATCTACAGAGTACCTCACATTCGCTTAAAACTGCAATTCTCAGCATTTTTGAACGAACAAAGCATTTTAGAGTCGTAAAAAGTTCCTTTGTTAATGGTGGCTAGGATGTATGATTTGCAAAATAATTTCCATAATTCGGGATTGGCGTAACATATAACACGCGATTGAAACGCGCAGTTTTAGATCCATAAAAGACGATCTGATATCTAAGTGTGTCAATAAGCGATTACGTGGTGAAGTCCCCTCATATCAATAATCTACCTAAGTTAAACAGCAATGTCTACCGGCTGGCAAACTATGCATTCTAATGTTAATCCAATTTGCCCTAGATTTAATCGCCAGACGCCGAAGGGAAAGAACTTTTACCATCACCACTTGTAAATAGTGAAACAGTTTACCATTGTCAAATACGATTCGCTAAAATATTTTAAGCATGCAATATGGAACGAACTATTTAGTCAACAGCAGACTCTTGGTCATTTTATTATTTAACTTAGATTTAGACTCTTATACAATAATTTTTTGTACTTTTTATATGGTCTAGTATTTTCTATTTAATATAATTTGTAGCATCATTAGAATTGTATTTATATTTATTAATAGTATAGCGGGCCACAAGTTTATTAGCCTTAGATTTTTAGTATAACCCTCTTAAGATAAAGTCCTCACCTCACTTTTAAACCGTCTTTGAAAACGTAGGGCTTATTAGAGATTTGATGCTATAGACGGTGTTCTCATGGAGAGAGAGAGAGAGAGGGAGAGGGAGAGAGAGAGAGAGGGAGAGGGAGAGAGAGAGAGAGAGTGAGAGAGTGAGAAAGGGCTGGGGGAGAAGGGAAATGGAAGAGGGGAGGGCAGAGTCTCCCTCTTTAGCCTTGTTTCGTGCTTGCCAAAGCCAATTGGGGTGACGGGATAAAAAAAAACCAATTGTTTTGTTGCTGTTGTTCGAGCAAGAGAACACATTGGCTGACGTGGCTATTAGGAATAAACTGACACCTTTCGCCTTTACGCAACGAGGCTTTAATCAGGTGAATTGTGAGCTAACAAATAAACAAATAAGGTGACCATGATTTCTGCTCAGCATGACCGCTGAATATATCTCGTTCTCAAAACACAGGTAGCCCAATACTGACAACAAGGGAACCAAGTAACATTACACTGGCTAACGTGGAGACGGAGAACGCATGCAGGGGCATTTTAATTAGTCCTGGATACCAGGGTTTTCAAGTAGCAGTAGGGCAATTGTGTAAAGTAACAGGAAAATATTCTGAAAGAGCGGACATTTTGGATTTTTAGATTCTCTGTGATGTCACTTCCTGTTATCTGGCTTTAAGTTTTATTTTCCTCTAGCTGCCGAACAGAAAACAAGGCAATAAAGATGATATTCGTTATTTATTTACGTACAGTCGGTAATTCCACCTCCGCGGTATGACGTTAATATTACTCTTTACTGTACAATGTCAGTGACTTGCTTCTGTCAACAATTTTCAACGACGTACATATGTGAACGAGGAAGTATTTGTTCAAAACATTCTGTGGATATCTTTATGGAAAAGCCACACCACAAGTTTCGCCATTACATAACGGCTCCATGCCTGAATTAACAGCTAGCTCAGGCTATTTACATTTGCCCTGAGAAAGGGCGTGGCGTCTATATACTCACATACCGCTGTGCGTGAAGCTGACATCTGAAAAAAGTTTTGTTTTATTCCCGAAAGAATTCATTAAATCGGGATGACTGATAAATGTTTTGTATTAGTGTCTTTGTGTTACTATTTCCTTCAACCCTTTATTAGTCCATAAACGGACAGCAAGAAACGCTTTACCTTTCTTCCCGTGCGCACACCTTCAAAATCTCACGCTACGCCGCTGCTGCGAATTCTTCCTAGTAGCCGGATTGAGAATTCTTCGTACGTAGTTGTCGGAGAATTCTCCAATCTCCGATGCCTAATGAGCACCTTACGGATGCTGTCTCTATCTAAGGGCCTGTTTTTTTACATGGAGGTGGGGACCCCAGGTAGGTGAGGTAACCCGCCTAGGTGGGGTAATCCACCTCTCCATATAATTTCTGATTTTTATTTGATCACGATTACATGATAGGTGGGGTAACCCGCGCCGTCTAGGCGGGTTGCCCGTTCTGCTAGGTAGGGTAACCCGGTTAGCCGGCGTTGCATTTTGACATGCTAGCGTCTCAAAGGGGGTTGGGGGGGTGGGTTAGCCCGCCTAGCCGGGGTCGAGTTGGCATATTACATTTGCAAGCGCAAAATAAAAATCAACGTAGGACTATGATGAACTCGTGGATATGTTTACAAAACAGAGAAAAAAGAAATAATTTAAAAATTAATGAGGTGTTTTTTCAGAGTTGTGATTGAATGAACTTGAAGATAATTTTAATAATCTATAATCACAACATAAAAGTGACCAGGGAGCTGAGTAGCTTTTTGAAATAAACATACAGTGAGTACATGACGCCAATCATTTGACTACACTAGGCATCAGTTATAAGGCAGGTGGCAAGCATACAGTTGTTAAAAAATTTGATAACTTAACATAAGGGTACAGGATTATATGGGACCGAAACCAAATGTAGTTCTGGTATCCTGCTGCTCACTGTCTGTGTGTTCAAAGTAACAGGGTCCTTCTGAATAAGGTCTGAATTTTGTTGCCATGACATTGTCAATTTTATCATTATTATAGTTTTTGTTGTCTACAAGTCTATTCAATGTATGCAACAGAAATATCCACCTTGATTCTGCAGCTGATAATGAACAAAACCATGTAGGATAGCCCAGCTGATGTGATGATCTTAAAATCCTTAAGACTCTCAATCCTTTATCAAGTTGAATTAGTTTATTTACCGTACCATCTCATTTTAGGTTATCAGTGGTATATGTATTCAGGGTTGCACTTAAAAAAAATCACACTTGCCATCATTAATACAGCAATACATCTTTGTTTTTATCCTTATAACTTCTTGTTTTTACAATGTAAATATGATGAGTCACACAACAGTAAGCAAAACAGGTAAGCCTATTTTTCCAACATGTCTACTTCAACACAATCTAGTTCACTTCAAGGTAAATTCGGAAATCAATAGACAGAAAACGTTTCATTGTAACGGCTTGTGGTGTATTGTATATAATATAACGCTTAATACATTTTCTACATGACTTACTCTTTTCGAACCCTGGTTCTCCGTCACGGCATGCGCCTCTATATTTAATGGTAAGCGTTGACATACTTCTTGACCGTCCCAATACTTTTCCAACTCCATTCCTGTTAGTACTAACACTTAAATCAGTAGAAAAGTCCTCCATACTCCAGGTTGGCCACAGAAGTTCTTCGGTTTCACATCATGGATTCGTCAATTTCTTCTGTTTTCAGTAGTGGTTTCGTTCAATAACGAGTACTCATTTCGCTCAAATAAATTCTCATTCAAGTGCTAATTTCGCTCTATGAGTTCTCATCAAAGCTTACTATATTAGCAAGAGATTTTCTCATCTTCAGATCACTTTCGAGCCAACTGAAATTCATATACTGCTTGTAATCTTGGGGGCGGTCGATGGCGGTCGATGTCGGAAAAGCGAATAGTTATCATCTGTTCACGTTTAGCGCCTGGCCGAGTAAAAGGCTCATGAAATTCAGTCTCCAAGTTGGTCATTGTCCTAACTGGAAACATTTAAACTCCTTTTGATTTTAGTAAGACCGCTAATGAGGCCCTGTTAGTGAGGTTGTTTATGTCGCGCGTCTGAGTTTCAAACCTTTTCACGTCGCAATTTCGGAAGGTCGAAGGTCGCTGTCGTAATTTCCCGTGAGCGGCTCGTCGTTCGTCGCCATTTCAGGTCCTTTATGTCGCCGTTTCAAGGCCACGTCGCTTGTCGAAATTTACCCCTAACAGGGCCTCGCTAATCGTCCTCTTAAGCTACAAAATCATTACAAACTCTGGCAACGGTACGATACACTTTCAGCGTGAACTTTCATCAACAGACTTCCGTGACTTCGGTCACGACAATTGTCGTCTTCATATCGGTGCCCCCGAGTTCTATCCGACTAATTACGAAGTGTGTCTACACTGGAGTGAGTGAGTGAGTGAGTGAGCGAGCGAGTGAGTGAGTGAGTGAGTGAGTGAGTGAATGAGTGACAATTTGCATATCGGAGTCCCCACAAAAACTCGCAAATACGCTTCGCGTATCCACGAGTTAAAAAGAGGAAAAAATAAAGACAAAAAAAGGACACGGCAGTGAAATGTAGCAGCGAGAGCAGCTAGTGAGAGGAAAAGAACACTGACCAAAATGCGTCGTTCGCCCGCCATTTTCTCTGTTTACGTGCTTAGCGATCACGCAGCAACCTTTAGAAATTTCACCCCGGGGGTTGTAAGTTTGCATGTAAATGCGGGTTATTCTTCGACCACGGCTAGGCGGGTTACCTCACCTACCTGGGGTCCCTCTCTTCCATGTAAACATGCCCTAAGAGGTCACTCGTTTAATTTATTTACCTCCAAACTTTGTGAACACGGCTTTCGCAAGTTTTGTTTTACCATTTTGCTTAAAAGTGAAGAGATCTGGAATGTTGTTTTGCTTGACGTTCATGTCAGTACCGATGATCAGGTTATTAACCGCCTTGTTCCACATATCTTGACAAACATTATCAGGCACATTGATATCCCGACGGACCCGTAGTCCCCTAAGGATGAAAATATCACATAATAAATCATACATTTTAATATCCGACTGTACATTACCGCTAGTTACTGCTTGTACCAAAAGGCAATATAATTGTTTTAGAGACTTTTCTATTTATAGACTGAGATCATTCTCTTGAAATTAAAGCTACTAAACAAGCTAGGTTCCCGAAAAGCCTATTAGCCTTAATCTATGTATTTAACCCTGAGTTATCAATCGATCAGAGAGCTTAGTGAACTCCAGAGGCTAGCAGGAGATTTCCTTACCGCAGAGACTGCCAGCTCACTTACTGACTTGTTATGTCATTTGTTTCGTTTTTCTTTTTTATTCCATTAGTTCATAATGAAGCTTGACATCCAAGTCACTTTTGTGCGAATTACTTTATCATGGTATCATTCTTATCTCTGCTCATGGTCAATTTAGCAATATTCTAGGAAACCATCTGCCCACCAAGAAATATCTTGAAAAACTGACTAGTGTCATGATCTAGACTTGTTTCAGTTACAAATACAGATACAAACCCTGACATCATGAAACCTCTCTCATCAAAGAATATATAGTCGTTATGATTCCCCTCATAGCGTTAACAAATTGAAATCATCATGACGTCCATCATATCTCAAATCCAACCAAAAATTCAACTTTCTCGCTTCTTCACAATAATAATAGAAATTTAAAGCGTAATCTTGATGATTTTCAGACGCATGTACTTCATAAAATCGGTAATAGATGTAATGTTATGGGAATAACTGGCAAAAATTTCAAAAGCCAGTTCCTTTGACTATAATCCTAGTCTGATCCCGGGATATAAATTTAAATACAGCCCAACATCTTTAGCTGCTGGAGGCGTTTGGATGTATATTGAAGAAGATCTTAATTATACTATAGTGAATAATAGAAAAGGCATCCGAAGATACTTTTCAGGCCTTGTGGATTGAAATTCAGTCCTCTAAAACAAAGTGGGGCTGTTTACCGACAGTACAACTCTCCCAAACGCTTCCAGGAGTATTTTGACCGAACTTTGGAAAAGCTTATCGCTTGTGATAAATGAATCTTTGTCTTAGGAGATTTCAATATAAATCTCCTCAGAGTTGAGTCTTGTAATTACTACTACAATAGTTCTGCTTTCCTTGCAAAACTTTTCTTTTATCCCGACCATCGATAAACCTACGAGATTGTATCGTAATTCTGCTACTCTAATTGACAACATTCTGGTGAACCGGCAATGTTAAAAGAACCGTATCCAGGGGCAACAACGTTTCTGATATCAGAGATCACTTTACGCTATTTGGCATTTTTTATTCCTGCATGAAGAGAACCTTTCCTCCTAGACATAAAACTTGAGATTATTCCTGCATTTCCGAAACCAAATTCCATTTCGAATTATCTCAGATTGAGTGGGATTCTATCATCACTGACAATCATAATGATATTGATCATCCGTTCTCAAGCTTTTTCAACAAACAAACTTGTTACTAAGCATGTTCCTCTTAACGAGAAGCCAATCGTTTCATGAAAACCTGGATAACAAAACAACTTAGAAAGTCCATAAAGATGAAACATACATTGTTTTACACGGGAGATATTAATAAATATAAATTGTCTGATAGGAACAAACTTCTCACTCTTTCGCGATTAAGCAAAAAAACTTTATTACAATGCATATTTCAGTGGTAATCTGATACTGATATGCGCAAGACTGGGCTGGTATAAATTTCTTAATTAGCCGCCGCGGTCGCTACTCTAATTCAATTACAGTGGAACCCCGCTCTACGGACACCCGGTTAATAGGGACACCCCGATATTATGGACAGCTTCGTTTTCCCCGACGAAATGCTCATACATTTTTTCTAAAATTAACCCGCTTATTACGGACACCCGTTAATACGGACAACGGACACTTTTCTGTGTCACGAGCGACAAACTCTTATACAACGTCAACCCCGCATTACGGACACTATCTGTGCATTGTCTATTGTCATTGTCATGATTATGTGCTAATTAGAGATTTTGTACCCTGGTCAAATTATGACAGATTTCGACGGGTTAAAACAATTTTATAACTAAATGAAACAGTCTGTAATACATAAGATTTATTTTAGTCCGAGAGTGATGCAGTTAATGATTTGTAACTTACAGTACAATTAAAACGTTTTGTTGCCGTACAAGTGTCGGCCTTAGTGTCTGTATCGATAAAACACGTGTCCGTGACTTTTTTCCGAGGACCCCGGTTAATACAGACACCCCGTTAATACGGACATTTTGGCATGTCCCCTTGGTGTTCGTACTAACGGGGTTAGTAAAGAACCTTTATTGATTTATACCGCTCAGGGTAGCCCCTTCAGATGCAAAAAGATGTCTGTTATCAATGGGAGCCCTGAGCGCAACAATATACAATATACTTCCACTGTACTTCTCTGAGGTATCCGAATGGTGACTTTTAAAACACACAATCTCTTCGAAATACAAAACATCTTAAACAATTACTTTACATCTATTGGTCCTAACTTGACCTCTAAAATCAGCCCGCCCAATCAACACCTTTCTGAATATTTGCCCAGACTTAACTCAAGTTCTGATTCTTTCTATTTTTAACCAGGTCTGTCCAGTTGAAATTGAATCCGAGATAATGTTTTTACCCCTTAATACGCCTAGTGGCCTCTACTCTCTTCCAACCCGTATTCTTAAGTCGGCAAGGCATATCTTTTCTAAACCATTATTTTTCTATACATAAATCACATACGTGACCTCCAGTTAATTCAAATTCCATTTATTTGCTGATGACACCAATCTGCTATATATACTAACAAAAATCCCTAGAGACAGGGTCAGCGACTAGCTTCATGCTAATAAATTAACATTAAACACCAAGAAATCAAAGTGCTATCTTCTATCCCTATCAAAAAAAGATTTATTATCAAGTGCAGATAAATTTATTAACATTTCAACATCAATAGCGTATTTCCCCTGGAACAACAAGATAACATGAATAATTTGGGGATGCTAATGAATAAAAACCTTAGCTGGAAATACCATATTGATTATGTTGCCTCTAAGATTAACAACAACTACTGGGAGTTTCATTGTGAACGTATGTTCTAGCGTTGGACATGGAAGAGGATATTGATGAACTAATATGAGGTAAGACGCTTTGTAAGCGTAAGGGGGATGCCTTTTAAAGGCCATGCCAGTGTTGCTGTCCCAGCTGCATGAGCGTTTGTATGTTTCCCTCTCTAGGGTATAGAAGTAATCCTTTCTTTGAGGTTACCTGTTTATGAAAAGACAGCTTACAAAGCCAAACAATGTAAATGACGTACACAGGGAGCGATAGTGTAATTTGTGTATTTTTTTATGAGGGAAATTTGTTGGGCTGTTCCTTTCTTCGATTGGAATTGCCTTAGGCAACCCACTAATTGCTTCTAAAATGAAATTTGCGGTTAGTTTAATAAAATTGTTATGGCTCCAGTTCATTGAACAAACTCAATAACGTGTAAGCGGTTTTATTCATGTGCAATGCGGGCTCATGTCCTTTCAAAAAAAATTGTAAATGTATAAATCAACTTGTTAATGATTATTTTTTGACAAACTGGAAAACTTTTTTTTCCTGTAATGTTGTCCTTTTATAGTTTATTTATCACTGGTTGTTCTCGTACTACTTAAAGCTATTGAATACAACAAAATGAACGTTTAACATGAACTTGACTGCTTACACGGACTATATTAAAATATTTTAAGTTTGAACAACTTATCACTGTCAAAACATAGGTACGCAATACGTACATGTGTCTACTGCGAGGTTGAATGTGGGTTCTAGGCATGCGCGTGGTTGTTATGACTAAAGAATAGATTTAGATTTGGGACTTCATATGTTGACGACCTTGGACAGAAGAGGAGAAATGAAAGGCTGAAAATTAAAAGCACTGGATCTTTGTGTTGATACAGAAAAAAGTAAGTTTGAGGGTTCTGGATTAAGTTAAATGTCACCAGACATTAAAATTTTTTTTTCTCGAAACACAAAATTTATCCTGACAAAAACTGGAGCCTGACGAGCTATTATAATCTGAAGATGACAAAATTGGACAACAATTTGAAACTTTGAGCTCCAAGGAACAAATCTGATCAAATGAACCGTATTGCGGATTCGGTTTTTTTTTTGTTAAATTCTATAACTGCAGTGCTTAATGAGACCTTGTTATTAAGACCCCACGATAAAATTCGCTGAATAAACAATCGCTTCTGTGTTCATGTATCATATACCAAGTTTTATAATGAGCTGCCATACTTCTTAGTCTGGATGAAGTTGAAGTCATATTTCTGAGAGTTGATTTTAGTCTCCTTCGAACAGTTCGTTTCTTTGTAAACTTCAAAATCTTTTTAATATTTATCCTAGATGGTTCCCGGTTCCTACATGTGCGTTTCTTAGCTTTGTAGAGTCTTTCCCTTTCCCTTATTGTTGTTCTCCAATCGTGCTTATTAGCATCTGTGTGATGTAATTGTTTCGTACATACAACGCCATTTCTAACAGCAGGGATGTTCGTGACATAAAGATAAAAAAGATGTTTTCTTTTAGTCGCAAGTAATCGGACTTCAGACCACATAAAAATGAAAGCATTCATATTTCATGTAGGTGCGGTGTGAACTCGCAATACGTCGCCTTTTATGGCGAGCCATCGCAGTCAAAACCTATTATCATGTTATTATAAGTTATCATGATATCACGGTGATATCTCTTTGATACCGACCGTTTAGCTCAGTTGGTAGAGCATCGGACTAGTGTGCGGTAGGTCGTGGGTTCAAACCCCGGCGGAACCAACACTCAGGGTCTTAAAATATTTGAGGAGAAAGTGCTGCCTTTGTAATGACATCTGCAAATGGTTAGACTTTCTAGTCTTCTCGGATAAGGACGATAAACCGTAGGCCCCGTCTCACAACTCTTCATAATTGATTCCGTGGAACGTAAAAGAACCCACACACTGTTCGAAAAGAGTAGGGGACGTAGTTCTCGGTGTTGTGGTCTATCTCTTATCTGATGGTTAAATGCTCGGAGAAATTAGCTGCATAAAGCTACTCTAAAAATCCGAGGGTAAATAAAGTAATGTATGTATGTATGTATGTATGTATGTATGTATGTATACCATGATATCACAATATTGCGATATCTCATGATATCTTAACACCATGATGTCAACCAAGATATCCTCACACCTTGATATCACATACCATGTTACTACCCGAGATAAAAATGACTGTTTTTGGTTGTTATTGTAAATGTCTGGATTACGAAATTTCAAGATTTATTTGCGCTAATCAGAATAGGCGCTAGTCTTAAAGCTGCATGACTGATCGAAATCTGGCTACTGATATTTTTTCTTATAATAGTCTTATTCAGTTCAGGTATTTCTGGTGTCCCTCCTGGTCAGCTTTACGGAAGGGCACAACCGCGTTTGCAATTGAGTAGTCTGGGTTGTTTTTTCGAGCGAGGTCTTGGTTTGGTCTGTGAAGTTACCCGACTTCTACGCACAATAGAAAATAGAGACGATTGTGTCGAGTATTGTTTCACAAGGCTGGACAATCTTCTCTCTAACTGCGTCAATCTTTTTACACTTATCGATGACTAACAACCGCATCATCGCGGATGCCGTACGGCGTTCACGTGCAGCAAGCCCTGACTGACAAGGGAGGCGGTCCTGTTCATCTTACAACTCTCCTTGTTCGTGTCTCTACATAAAATTCTCTCTGCATAAAACGCAGTAAATTTCCTTTTTATTTTTGCTAACCGGATAACTTCATTTTGTTATTCTAAAACGTCTTCTTGGTTTTCCTCTGCGCTGAGCAGTCTGATTGTCTCGTGAACTAGGTTAAACGCGCTTTCAAAAACACTATTCAGATTCCCAGGCTGTGCTCTTTCATGGAACTACTTTCATGGAACTTCTTTCGGGAACTTTCATGAATAAACTACGCGAAGTTCAAATCCCGGGAGATTTAAATCATAAATAACAGTAGTTTTGTTAACGGAAGAAAATTGGGAGGGTCGTAAAAATGTTCCAGGGTCATCTGAGTTCGTAATCGAAACGTTAGGTTTGCATGCGTCCATCAGGTACATTAATAAAACGACAAAGAAGACTATTACAGCAAAAAAAAAAACAACTTACCTAGCGTCCAACTGGGGAATCAGAATCAAACACGAAAAGATAAGAAATTGCATCATATTGGATGAGATTCGCTTTGTGAGAAAGTGTTGGAGTCTTGACGAGTTCTGGAAGTGCACGCATTAATATTAGCTTGGTCCTTTTAACTTAAGGGTTCATCAATTGTTAAGCACCTCTTAACCCAAGAATTTAACGCAGTTGTAAATTTATATGGCAGTTGTAAATTTATATGGCCATTAGTCGTTAAATTACCCTCTTATCATTTCTAATGCTCGTTCGTCATCCTAATGCTAATTCGATTTCTATGTCGAAACGAAATCTACTTGATTCAAATTGTCATATATTGATTTAGCTTGATCAACTGCCGATCAGAAGACTCTTTTGTAAACAGCTAAGATCAATCCAAAAACGCAATTTGACGTTTACTTTGTAAATAATGTGTGGTGAGTAATCGGATGTGACCTGCGAATATTTTTTAGCTAATTCCGAGGATGGTCACCAGCTGTAAGATAAGCACTCTTGAATAGTTAAGTGCCGCTAATTAACGCACAAGAAAAGTCATTGTGTCTATTAATCACGCCACAATATTTAGTTTTTAAGAAAAGGATTTTGGAGAGATTTTCAAGAATGAGCTAGCTAAAATGATGTGAGATTTTGCGTTTAGAATTTAATTTGAGTTTTCCATGGTTCAACCAAGAGATAAAATGGATGTCACTTCTCAGTGGATAGATAAGCAAGTGGACTCTTGTAGTTGTTAAGTCTGATACATTCCTTCATACCCTTAGAACCGATTCTAGATTACAATAGTTGAGATAAAGATGAGAAAACCAAAGAAACTCGTTTCGTTTTCAATGGTGCAACGAATTTAACCTTATCGTGATCGACTTTGTTTGCTAGGCACTCATCTTCAAGTGTGGGGCAAGAGTATTTTAAGAGTGTTAATTGATAGTTTGTACTTACCCTTAAAAGTATGTCATGTTTGGTTAGGTTTGCTGTTGTGAATACAAGGTAATCCGTTTTACTACACAGGAAATATACTTAGCTGATGTCTACGAGTTTTTAAAAATAGCGGGCGTTGGGACCTATAATAAACCGAAGAAACGCCTAAAGCCGAAATTAATTTCGAACAAAACCGAAACGGCCACTGAACACAAAACCAAAGATTTACATTCACCCCAATTTCTAAAATTCTAATGTTCCCTAATGGATTTCATAATAATCGGCTGTAGGTGGCATTTGGGGCATGCATACTCGGATCTCGTCTAGTCTCTGTTCATATTTGAGGAAAATTCACAAAATCCTACATTGAATCGCAACTAGGGGATTCGGCGATTGCGAAAAACTATAGCTATAGCTCTGAAAATCACCCCTGAAATCACACTAAAATCCAAATAACGCACTGAATTGTGATAACTTAAATGTGAATATGATGCGATGAGGCTTGCAACAACCTGTAACCTGTCGGATTCCAAATCCATAAAACTGTTTGTAGTTTTTCCTAAAACCGAAAACCAAAAGCCAAAAAAAGGAAAATTAAAATGAATGATTCTGATTTTTGCTGCAATTCTTCCACGTTTCGTGAAGTATCGCATGCCCAGAAATACGAGGCAGTTTGTGTCGTGATAAGACTTCCGACTCTGGTGTTCCATATGTCATGATATGATTTCCAGTCTGCGGTATGAATATATCTATCTATCTATCTATCTATCTATCTATCTATCTATCTATCTCTATCTCTCTATATATATATATCTCTATCTCTATATCTCTATCTATATATCTCTATATATAGTTGTTGCGGGAGAAAAAAACACACAAACAAACTACGGGTTTATCCCTACAAGCCTGATGAGTGGGCAACCACGAAACAGGCTTGTAGGGATAAACCCGTAGTTTGTTTGTGTGTTTTTTTCTCCCGCAACAACTACTTCGCTCTGCGTTCACGTATTGAGCACTGTTTTACGATTAATCTACTTTTACAATTTATCTCTATATATATATTTATCTATTTATCTATATATCTAAATCTATATCTATATCTATAATTATATATCTATATCTATATTTATATATCTATATCTATATATCTATATATCTATATTTATATATATATATATAATCAAAATGTGAAAAATCAGAGTCTTTTCCTTTTGCTTTATGCTAAGTGTTTCACCGCTGTTGCGGCTCCTCAGGCATAGCAAAGGATTTTTATTGACGTGTTCTGATTGTATAAATGAAGTAATTATAGAAGCAATTAAAGTAATTGTAAATCATTAAGAGCGGGCTTAACTCAGAATGAAGAATCTTTCCTTGTTCTCTCTCGTGCTTTCCGTACAACTGAGAATTTTATAAAGCGGAAAGATGGAAAACTGCGGTGTTCGCCCAGCAGCGCATTCATCGATGTGTGCGCTTACACCTAACATGCGAGTGTCTGGGTCCCTAATTTGTTGTTTATTAACAGTAACTCTATTCCTAAGTACATCGCCCGTCTCTCCTATATAGTTCTGTCCCCACCCAGCACATGTTATAACATACACCAGTGCAATTCATTAAATGTTTGATCCGGAAAGGGGATTTAATAAGAATGTCCTTTACCATCGCTGATATACAATATAGTTAAATTTACATAATAATAGTGATCATTAAGTTTCAGGTATTGTGTAAGAGGATTTTGTCTCTGTGGCGGCAAGAAGACACAAGCTCATTACGTTTGTTTAGCGTGGATAGTTCGAGTCGGCAGATGATTAGGAATTTTTCTTTGAGGAAGAGGTTACATCTTTTGCTTGAGCTGTTATATGGCGAGTGTGAAGACAGGATGCGCCAGGAAATAAAGTGTTCAATGTTGTTGTCTTTAAGGGTCCATATGTGTTTGCTGAGTTCGGTGGAGTTTCTGTGTTTAGCGTGGCGGAAAGATGCGGTGTGTTTTCTGTATCTTGTTTTGAAGTTGTTTTCCGTATGTCCGATGTAGGTTTGGGACGTGTTGTTGTCTTTGCGCTTAACGGTGGCTTGGTAGATTACCGATGGTTGCAGGAAGTTTCCGTTGAGCGGGCAATTGTTCTTTTGTCGGCAGTTGCATGTCTTTCTTTCTTTAGTGTTAGCGGCGGCGGTATTGTTGGTTTGTGTAGATGTGGTTAAGATGCGTTTATTATGGTTGTCGATTATTTGTTTAGTGTTGTTCATGCAGCTGTAACTGATCTTGATGGTGTTGCGGTTGAAGATTTTGCGGAGCTCACGGTCCTTTAGGAAGTGCTTATCTACTAGAGCGAGGAATTTGTGTCCGATGTTAGTACTTGTGTTCTTGCTGAAAGAACACAAGTACTAACACTGCTGAAACTTAGTGTACTTACTGTACACTTACTTACTTAGTGTACTTAACTGCTGAAAGAACACAAGTACTTTTCCCCTTTCAGCAAGAACACAAGTACTAACATCGGACACAAATTCCTCGCTGTAGTAGATAAACACTTTCCAAAAGACCACCCGGATGGTTGGGCAGACACGTAACAGTACGGTGCAACACACTTCTCTCTTCAAAACTCATTCAAACTATTCAATACTGCCACTAGCCTCATTCACTATTCAACATGGCGTCAACCTCTCCATTCTGCCTCCCACTGCTCACACACACCCCCCTCACCCCATATCCCTCCTTCCTCCCTCAAATATACCTGCATATGATTTGAATAAATTGATCTATCCATCCGTCACCTACTACTGGTTTCCTGTTGATTTAGTTGCCGACCTACCAGTCAATAAGTCTATTTTGGAATGGTGTATCGCTATTTTGGTTTGGAGTCTCGTATTGAGATATTTTTTCTTTATAAAACTGTTCTTTCGGGCAAAACCTGATTTGTTCTTTAGTAATTTGATTATAATTATTACTGGTTTATATCCAGTTCATTTCTTTGGAAGAGTTTCAGTTATAGCAATATTTTTTTTTCATGCTTATGAAACCACATGGCTTTTCTCAGTATTTATTTCCCTCACTTTTTACAAATTAAAGCTGCATCTATACTATATAACGTATAACACTTTTTTAGCTTGGGCCGGCACAAAAAGCCGTATCGAATAGGCGTTTAGTTCACACAAGAAACAATGGTTTCGGAGCGATTTTTGTTTCAGTGCGCCGGTCTTTTTCAAGTCAGTCGGAGCCATTTTCGTTCACACTAGGCCGGCACATTTTTCATGTCGACTCAAAAGCAGACATAGCTTATAGTAAGCTGAACATCAAATGTCATTCAAAATGATTTTTATTTATATTTATGGACAGCTGACTACGTTCTGGGGAAGGAACTAAGACTACTCGGGCGGTAACCATCACTGTCTTTTATTCAAATCATTATATTATATCCATAACACTGAAATAGTGAACTTGATTTTTAAGAGAGGGGGTAAGTAGTGATAACTTGCATGTTTTTTGGCACGATCTGAATGGTGATTAGTTTGCTGTTTATCTTGCACTTGCATTTCTGGCTTGCCTGACCAGCTCCGATGAAACAAGCCGAGTAGAGAGCCATTTCAAAAGCGGGACTGGTTCCAACGAAGAAGCCGCTGCACGGTTTATTTGCGTTTCTCCAAGTGAAAGCGAATTTCATCAGTGGAGGCTAAAAAGTAAAAACAGCAGATAAATAAACAAATAATTGTTACTATGTTTCTCGCGTTACTTATAGGCCCGAAATGCTAATTGTGAAAATATGAAACACTCACTCTACAAATCTGTTTTTAAATTTGGGAAATCTTCTTCTCTGGGAAAATTTGATGGGCAGATTCGAAACATCTTAGTTATTAAACTAAAGTAAGAATCATTGTGCCCATCAAAACGTCGATCCTGAAACCCTTTTCAAGAAAAGCGCATCAGATACCGCTTCTTAAAAGGCTCGATAACTTAGCAGGACTTGAAAACCATTTTATGATTTATGATCCCGATATTTACAAAGGAAATTTTACTAATTTTTTGGTTCTTAAGCTTAATTAAGCCAAGAAGAAGAACTACATAAAAATCGGGGATCATCCTCGGTGTAAAACCCTGTGAAGTTATTCTTTGTTATTTCACTATTATTTTCCTAGTCTCTATTGTTTTGTCTCCTTTGTTTCCTTTGTTCTACGTCACTCGTGAATGTAACACCGAGGGTGAGCCAAAAATCGATAGAATCCCACCTAAAAATGAAGCGCCGGGCTCGTAAAGTAATCTGGACCTTCGCGAAACCGGCTCCAGATCTGGTTTGAAGAAGAGGTGATAAGAGCTAGTCTCGGGTGTAATGATTTTACCCACTAAATTTAATTACAACCAGGAGCCCATGACCAGGAGCGTTCCTCTGTGTTGGGTGACGTCCCCAGCACAGTAGCAGATGTGGTTATTTTTAGAACTCATATTTCCCGCAAAGCGGTTTCCATAGTTTCCGTTGCTGTAAGTGACCAACTCGCTTTCTCTTCCGATCTTTCGCTTTTCTTCGCATCTTTTGCCCTTTTATCACAAAAGCCATTCCAGAATTTACTCAAAGTGTATCCCACAGTTCAAAGAAGGCTTAGATTAAATAATATGTAACTAAACACGATAAAAGTTGGAGGAATGATAGAGCTACTTTTCAAGTCGTAAACGCAGCGGTACGGTTTTCTCCTCTTGAAACGTTTCACTGTTTAAGAAACTGATGAAGCGCTCAGGAGCAGACGAATTAAAGAAAGAAGATTTATGTAAAGTTTCAAAGTTACATTTGCGGAATCCTCGCGACGATTCCATTCATTATGTTCACGAATTGGAAAGCGGTACCGTCCCCAATACACCGAGTGCTTCTTCTCAGGCTAGCGAGCATACCCAAATGCAATCAGCGCAGTCGATTTTAAGAAAGAAGCTTTGATAATGATGGGCTCCTGTTACAACTCTACATTATTTCGATTTTTGAGGGGAAAAGAACACTGAAAAGCAAAAAGAGGGAAAAAACAAAGCGGAACTCCAAGTTAAAAAAAGGAGCAAAGACAATAAACTTAACCCCAGGCTCCTGACTGAGCCGCTTATGACTGCTGGTTACTAGGCCGGGAATTGAATAACAAACAAATAAGATTGGAGGCGAATGTCCTCTGTCCAATCCCTGTTCTCTTATCACTGGAAACTGCGTCACTCTGAGATCAGACATAAGCTTACCGCAATAGCGTCCCATTTATTGACACTGGTGACTGTTATCCCGTTTGGTTTACCTTTAAGCAAATACAACTGGTACCAATTGTGGAAACCACTCACGCTGTTACCGCGCAGTTCACCTGTCAGACAGAAAGGACAATCACAATCGAAGGGGATGTAAAAGATTTTCGGTAATGCGGTTTTGCGTCATTTTTGCTGTGGCCTTAGTGTGTGGAGGCACATTAGCGTAGTGGCTAGCGTGTCGGACTTCAGAGCAGGAGGTTTCGAGTTCCATGGCTTAAGTTAAATAGCCTAACAAGCTGTCCCTTTACCTCAAAACTAAAGAACTTCAGTCACTACTGACACTACAACTCACGAGCTATTTGAAATATCCACTTGAGGGCAAACAACTCTTGAATTCTCCTTAGGACAGCTTCTCCAGACAATCTCACGGCAAACGCGATCTCCAAACAACTTTTGACTACTTGAGATTACTTCCGAGCGTACGTACGTAAGCAAACTCCTGGGCGAACGTCAGACTACGGAACGTCAGACAGAACGTCAGACGTCGCAGAGCTGCGTGGTAACGTTCCTTATATACAGTTACAGAGAATTCTAGAACATTCGAAAGATTACAATAATAACTATTTATAGTGGGATCACTTCAGTAACTCGGTTAATCCATGTCTTAGTGTGTTGTAGAACTCTCCAGAGGGAATATTGCGCGACTCATCAAACATTTGAATGTTAACAGGCTCTAGAAAGTTCGCCTTGTAACAACCTTTCTTTTCGAGACGAGAAAAGAAAGTTTTATCAAAACTTTCTTTCAGCTCTTACACTCCTGCTTTAAACAGTGACGATGAGAGCTTATTACCATTAGTATATTTACACCTTATAATAAGGCAACACCCTTCAATTCAACAGGGGTATAAACGAACCACGCAGCATAAACCACTTTAACCCGACAGAAGACACCAGACGGGAATATCAAAGCGTCCAGTTGGTGAATTGCAACTGTTTCATTCACATTTCTTTACTTTGACAGCTTGCCACCAAACTACGTCTAACCTAAAGACATATTTTACTTCAATTTGACAAAAACGAAATCCGTATCTGTAGAGGCGAGTCAAATGATCCCCTCCCCCACCCTTGTGCGTTTATTAGCAATCAAGCCCCGAAGGAAGCTCTTGAGAATTTAGGATAAGTGTGAGCTGCCAAGGTTCGCAAACCCTGATCTTATTTAAGGGTAGAACATTGATATTTGATACCCTTTCTAAGACCCAAAACCACGAAATGCACGCTATTTAAGGGAAAAATGATAACTCATAATTATTGAACTGATAGGTTGTTTTCTTTTTTTTCCTTTGTATACGCACTTTAAGCATTAGGCATAGAATAATACGTGAATTCAGGCATATAGTACAGTTTTAATGGACCATAACTTTTTCGTTTTGTACGTTGGGGTGGATACTGCAATTTAGTGACCCTATCTAAGGAATATCTCAGGATTACACTACCAAAAAATACCAAAAAGGACGCCCTGTTTAAGGACTGAGCACCTCGAAAAACCCTACCCTATCGGGCGGCATATACCTATATAGCGTAGGGTACCCCAATCAAGGTTGTTCAAAAGACATAGACTATTTATAGATATACTTACCGACAAACACATGTTCAAAGCCGGAGAAGAGGCCCTGCCTTCTGTTCTTGTTGTACTCTCGGAACCAAGCGATCGCTAAGTCATTTGCGAAATCCTGTAAACTCTAGAAACGAAAAACAACGTGGGAAGATAAAAAATAGCATTTAATCTATTTTTTAATCTCGCTTGAAAATTCTTGTGTAAGAAAACCACTTGTTCCCTAATTATTTTGTTTTCCGGGTACCAGCAATTCATTCAGAGGTTCCTTAGTTTCCAAAACATAATTCGCAAATATCCCATGTTCCGGCTGAAAATAAATGCTTCTCACGGTTCCCTTGTTCCCTAGAACACCAAGGGAGGAGAGGGAGGGGCTCTCGTGTGACTAAGATCCGCAAGATCGTTCATCACAAGTCAGCAGTTTAAACAGTTAAACAGTTTATATTATGATTTGGATTGGCAGTCAAATGGTTTCGAGTGCAATTTGGAATAAATGAGCACAAGTAAATTTTTCAAAGACTACAACAATGCACGAACCTGTAGGGCGAGTTAAATTTGCTGTCTTTGAAAAATCTACGAGTGCTTATTTATACAAAATTGTACTCGAAATCATTTGATTAGTTGTTAATACTTGTGTAGCCAGGGCTATGAAAGTGCTGCAGAAATTTATGAGTGCGATCTTTGTAGGAAATTCAACTCTACCACGGCGTGTTGCCTCGGAAGAATGGCTCGTTTTCTTAGCATGAAAAAGGCCGTGGAATCGGAATTAAATGACATAGGTGCTTGTTTTAAGGTGTTGAATCTCATAATTGAGAAGCGAAGATATCCCCAACAAACATTAAATCTCAAACTAGTAGCGTCGAGTACTATTCTGCTGATTATACTACAAGGGTTAGTTGATATCTGACACGGCAATTCCCTACCAAGGCAACAGCTATTGATCACAGCATCGCAAATTAAATACGCCAAAGAAACGCAGAGCGCCGTTTCAAGCTTATCATTTTTGCTCTCACGGCTTTACAGTATATAAATGATACGTCCATAAGTCAATCTTTCTCGAAAGGAAGATGACATTAGGCCTTTTTTGTGGTTGTCTTTATTTCAAATCGAGGCTCTACCAAAGCGCAGTGCATTCTGGTCCGCTAAAAGCGAGGCTCTTCTACAGCGCAGAGCTTTGTGGTCCGCTGAAGAAGAGGCTAAAAACCACAGCAAAATCTCGATTTTACCTCTTTTTCTTTTAAATTTTGATTATGAATTGATGCTCCGCTCGCCGGCTTCGCTTCCTCCGCAGCAATAAACACACCGAGGAACAAAGCAAGTCTTTGTCTTTCATAATGAGAGTACATTATTAATGTTGTAAACATAGTAAAGGTTGTAACTTAAATAAGGCGGTGAACTAGAGCAGCTTTGGTTTAACCAGACGGGATTGGGATGAAAATGCTTATTGCGGCGGGATGGCGGGATGGAATGAAAAATACCGGCGGGAAGTGGGATTGGCAACCTCGTTCCCAGGGTCTTTTCCCTGGCCCACCCCAAAGCCAGGGAAAAGACCCTGGGAACGAGGTTGGTGGGATTGGAAAAGTCTATTTTGGACCCTCTACTTAGATATAAGTTAAGAAACAAACAAACAAAATAACAAACAAGCAAACATATGAATAAGCAAAGAAACAAATAAACAAACAAGTAACCAGGGAAATAAATAAACGAAATCTCTTCCTTGGCTTGCATTGCATTATGTGAAAGAGAAAGGAACGGTTCGACTGCTTTCAACCAATGAGAATTACAGGTAATTGTGTTAGCTTACTGCAGCCGTGGTTCTTCCGTTAGTTTTAAGCCATTGATAGGCAGCATCGACAGGCCCCCCTGCAACAAGGATCTCCGATAGAAAGGCATTTTGCTTCTGTGTTCTCGCTACGTTATCATCTCCAGATCCAGGCAAGTAACTGCTCAGTAGCGCTGCGTGTGAATTCAAACAAAAACGTTACTTACTTACTCATTTTTTTTGGAACGACTTGCACATCTACAGAGTACCTCACATTCGCTTAAAACTGCAATTCTCAGTATTTTTGAACGAAGAAAGCATTTTAGGGTCGTAACAAGTTCCTTTGTTAATGGTGGCTAGGATATATGATTTGCAAAATAATTTCCATAATTCGGGATTGGCGTAACATAGAACACGGGATTGAAACGCGCAGTTTTAGATCCATAAAAGACGATCTGATATCTAAGTGTGTCACTGCTTATAAGCGATTACGTTGTGAAGTCCCCTCATATCAATAATCTACCTAAGTTAAACAGCAATGTCTACCGGCTAGGCAAACTATGCATTCTAGTGTTAATCCAATTTGCCCTAGATTTAATCGCCAGACGCCGAAGGGAAAGAACTCTTACCATTACCACTTGTGAATAGTGAAACAGTTTACCATTGTCACTCATACGATTCGCTAAAATATTTTAAGCATGCAATATGGAACGAACTATTTAGTCAAAAGCAGACTCTTGGTCATTTTATTATTTAACTTAGATTAAGACTCTTATACAATAATTTTTTGTATTTTTTATATGGTCTAGTATTTTCTATTTAATATAATTTGTAGCATCATTAGCATTGTATTTATATTTATTAATAGTATAGAGGGCCACAAGTTTATTAGCCTTAGCTTTTTAGTGTAACCCTCTTAAAATAAAGTCCTCACCTCACTTTTAAACCGTCTTTGAAAAAGTAGAGCTTATTAGAGATTTGATGCTATAGACGGTGTTCTCATGGAGAGAGTGAGAGAGTGAGAGAGAGAGAGAGAGAGAGAGTGAGTGAGTGAGTGAGTGACACTTTATTTAAACTCGGAATTCCATCAATTAATATTGGTTTTCATGAAAGCCGAGTAAGATTAAAAATTTAAACAGAGATTAAAAAGTGGGACAAACTATCAATAACAAGATAATAACATATCAAAGTCAAAAATATTATTATCTTCCAGTCCTCTCTTGAAGGCTGCAAGAGTTTTAGCCGACTTAATTGAATTAGGCAAGGAATTCCACAATTTAGGACCAGCGTAAAGAAAACTCCTTTTCATAAAATCGGTTTTCGGTAATGGTAAATTAATATTTAATTCACTGTTCCTAATATTGTAAGGATTTCTTGCCTCGACTTTGAAAAATCTGTCAATTAAATAGTTTGGGGCTGCACCAGTAGAAATTTTAAACATTTGGGTGGCCTTATGCTGAGCTCTTCGGGTTTTTAAATCAGACCATCCAAGTTCCCTTAAAACATCCTCTGAGCTTACATCATAGGCAGCCCTTAAAATAACCCTACCAGCCCTATTCTGTAATTTTTGTAATCTGGTTGCTAGACCTTTAGATAAATTATCCCATACCAAATCACAATAGTCAAAAGATGGCTGGATAAGGGAATTATAAATAGTTATAAGAGTATCATCATTAACAAATTGCCTTATTTGTCTTAAGCCCCCGATTGCAGATGAGACCTTTTTTGCCACATGGTTAATATGAGTGGACCATGATAAACGATCATCAATATAAACACCAAGAGATTTAGCAGAGTAGACTCGTTTTATACTTGTATCACCTAATCTGATCTCAGGAGAATAGCCAAGATTGGCGAGATTGTAATTAGAGCCAATAATCAAAAATTCTGTTTTAGTGGTGTTTAAACTCAATTTGTTTGCTAAGAGCCACTGTCTAATATTTTCCAGGTCATGATTTGTACCATTCTGTAATTCAAAATAATTTTTACCAGAAACGGTTAAATTAGTGTCATCTGCAAACATTCTTGGGGTTGAGAAATTTAAGCAATTGGGTAAATCATTGATATATATTAAAAATAACAGAGGGCCGAGAATAGATCCTTGAGGAACACCACAAGGGATATCTGAGAACTCCGAGAGACAGCCATTTAAGTAGCATTTTTGCTTGCGATTAGAGAGATACGAATAAAACCATTTGTGTGCTGTTCCAGAAATACCATACATCTCCAATTTAGCAAGCAAAATGCTATGGTCAACTGTGTCAAAGGCCTTGGCTAAATCAAGAAAGACAACAGAGTTAAGGAAACCATTGTCAATATTGAAGAACCATTCATTAGTAGCATCTAATAACGAAGTAAGAGTAGAATGCAGGGAACGAAACCCAGACTGGCAATTTGATAAAAGGGAATTTACCTTAAGGTAGTCATATAGCTGATTATAAATGATTCTTTCAAAAAGCTTAGCAATAACAGAAATGACCGATATAGGTCTGTAATTGTTAAGATCATCAGTGTTATCTTTCTTATGTATTGGGGAGACTTTAGCATACTTCCACTGATCAGGGAAGATACCACTCGTTATAGAAGCATTGAAAATTAAGCTTAAAGAATGCGATATTACAGGAGCAGCCTCCTTTAATAAGGCTTTAATCAGGTGAATTGTGAGCTAACAAATAATCAAATAAGGCGACCATGATTTCTGCTCAGCATGACTGCTGAATATATCTCGTTCTCAAAACACTGGTAGCCCAATACTGACAACAAGGGAACTAAGTAACATTACACTGGCTAACGGGGAGACGGAGAACGCATACAGGGGCATTCTAATTAGTCCTGGATACCAGGTTTTTCAAGAACTGTAGCAGTAGGGCAATTGTGTAAAGTAACAGGAAAATATTCTGAAAGAGCGGACATTTTGGATTTTTAGATTCTCTGTGATGTCACTTCCTGTTATCTGGCTTTAAATTTTATTTTCCTCTAGCTGCCGAACAGAAAACATGATATTCGTTATTTATTTACGTACAGTCGGTAATTCCACCTCCGTGGCTTGACGTTAATATTACTCTTTACTGTACAATGTCAGTGACTTGCTTCTGTCAACAATTTTCAACGACGTACATATGTGAACGAGGAAGTATTTGTTCAAAACGTTCTGTGGATATCTTTATGGAAAAGCCACACCACAAGTTTCGCCATTACATAACGGCTCCATGTCTGAATTAACAGCTAGCTCAGGCTATTTACATTTGCCCTGAGAAAGGGCGTGGCGTCTATATACACACATACCGCTGTGCGTGCTGCTATTATCTGAAAAAGTTTTGTTTTATTCCCGAAAGAATTCATTAAATCGGGATGACTGATAAATGTTTTTCTTTATATATATTAGTGTCTTTGTGTTACTATTTCCTTCAACCCTTTATTAGTCCATAAACGAAGAACATGAAACGCTTTACTTTTTTCCCGTGCGTACACCTTCAAAATCTCACGCTACGCCGTCGTGGAGAATTCTTCGAAGTAGGCAGGGATCGAGAATTCTTCGCTCCGATGTCCGATGCCTAATGAGCACCTTACCGATGCTGTCTCTATCTAAGGGCCTGTTTACATGGAGGTGGGGACCCCAGGTAGTTGAGGTAACCCGACTAGGTTGGGTAATCCGCCTCTCCATATAATTTCTGATTTTTATTTGATCACGATTACATGACAGGTGGGGTAACCCGCGCCGTCTAGGTGGGTTGCCCGTTCTGCTAGGTAGGGTAACCCAGTCTGCTAGGTAGGGTAACCCGGTCTGCTAGGTAGGGTCACCCGGTCTGCTAGGTAGGGTAACCCGGTCTGCTAGGTAGGGTCACCCGGTCTGCTAGGTAGGGTAACCCGGTCTGCTAGGTAGGGTAACCCGGTCAGCCGGGGTTGCATCAGTGACATGCATTTGCAAGCGCAAAATAATAAAAAAAAAGACACGGCAGTGAAATGTAGCAGCGAGAGCAGCTAGTGAGAGGAAAAGAACACTGACCAAAATGCGTCGTTCGCCCGCCATTTTCTCTGTTTATGTGCTAGCGATCACGCAGCAACCTTTAGGAATTTCACCCCGGGAGACGGGGGTTGTAAGTTTGCATGTAAACTGCGGGTTATTCTTCGACCACGGCTAGGCGGGTTACCTCACCTACCTGGGGTCCCTCACCTCCATGTAAACAGGCCCTAAGAGGCCACTCGTTTAATTTATTTACCTCCAAACTTTGTGAACACGTCTTTCGCAAGTTTTGTTTGACCAGTTTGCGTAAAACTGAAGAGTGCTGGAATGTTGTTTTCATTGACGTTCATGTCAGTACCGATGATCAGGTTATTTCCCGCCTTGTCCCACATATCTTGACAAACATCATCAGGCACATTGATATCCCGACGGACCCGTAGTCCCCTAAGGATGAAAATATCACATAATAAATCATACACTTTAATATCCGACTGTACATTACCGCTGGTTACTGCCAAAAGGCAGTGTAATTGTTTTACAGACTTTTCTATTTACAGACTGTCACCATTCTCTTGAAATTAAAGCTACTCAACAAGCCGGGTTCCAGAAAAGCCTATTAGCCCTAAACTATGTATTTAACCCTGAGTTATCAATCGATCAGAGAGCTTAGTGAACTCCAGAGGCTAGCAGGAGATTTCCTTCCTGCAAAGACTGCCAGCTCACTTACTGACTTGTTATGTCATTTTGTTTCGTTTTTCTTTTTTGTTCCATTAGTTCATAATGAAGCTTGATATCCCATGGCCAAGTCACTTTTGCGCGAATTATCTTATTATGGTATCCGAATCTTCTCTCTGCTCATGGTCAATTTAACAATATTCTACGAGACCATCTGCCCACCAAGAAATATCTTGAAAAACTGACTAGTGTTCATGATCTACTGACTTGTTTACCGAAATACAGATACAAACCCTGACATCATGAAACCTCTCTCATCAAAGAATATATAGTCGTTATGATTCCCGTCATAGCGTTAACAAATTGAAATCATCATGACGTCCATCATATCTTAAATCCAACCAAAAATTCAAGTTTCTCGCTTCTTCACAATAATACTAGAAATTTAAAGCGTAATCTTGATGATTTTCAGACGCATGTACTTCATAAAATCGATAATAGATTTAATGTTATCAGTGGGAATAACTGGCAAGAATTTCAAAAGCCAGTTCCCTTGACTATAATCCTAGTATCCCGGGATATAAATTTAAATACAGCCCAACATCTTTAGCTGCTGGAGGCGTTTGGATGTAGTTATTGAAGAAGATCTTAATTATACTATAGTGAATAATAGAAAAGACATCCGAAGATACTTTTCAGGCCTTGTGGATTACAAGCCAACGAGATCTGTGGGGTTGTTTACCGACAGTACAACTCTCCCGAACGCTTCCAGGAGTATTTTGACCGAACTTTGGAAAAAGCTTATCGCTTGTGATAAATGAATCTAGGTCTTCAATATAAATCAGGATTTCAATATAAATCTCCTCAGAGTTGAGTCTTGTAATTACTTCTTCAACAGTTCTGCTTTCCTTGCAAAACTTTTCTTCTATCCCGACCATCGATAAACCTACGAGATTGTATCGTAATTCTGCTACTCTAATTGACAACATTCTATCCAGGGGCAACAATGTTTCTGATATCAGCGATCACTTTACGCTGTTTGGCATTTTTTATTCCTGCATGAAGAGAACCTTTCATCCTAGACATAACTAAAACTTGAGATTATTCCTGCATTTCCGAAACCAAATTCCATTTCGAATTATCTCAGATTGAGTGGGATTCTATCATCACTGACAATCATAATGCGGATATTGATCGTCCGTTCTCAAGCTTTTTCAACAAACAAACTTGTTACCAAGCATGCTCCTCTTAACGAGAAGCCAACAAACAAACTTGTTACTAAGCATAACAAAACAACTGAGAAAGTCCACAACTTACCTAGCGTCCAACTGGGGAATCAGAATCAAACACGAAAAGATAAGAAATTGCATCATATTGGATGAGATTCGCTTTATGAGAAAGTGTTGGAGTCTTGACGAGTTCTGGAAGTGCACGCATTAATATTAGCTTGGTCCTTTTAACATAAGGGTTCATCAATTGTTAAGTACCTCTTAACCCAAGAATTTAACGCAGTTGTAAATTTATATGGCACTTGTAAATTTATATGGCCATTAGTGGTTAAATTACCCTCTTATCATTTCTAATGCTCGTTCGTCATCCTAATGCTAATTCGATTTCTATGTTGAAACGAAGTCTACTTGATTCAAATTGTCATAAATTGATTTAATAAATTGATTCAAGATCAATCCAAAAACGCAATTTGACGTTTACTTTGTAAATAATGTGTGGTGAGTAATCGGATGTGATCTGCGAAGATTTTTTAGCTAATTCCGAGGATGGTCACCAGCTCTAAGAAAAGCACTCTTGAATAGTTAAGTGCCGCTAATTGACGCACAAGAAAAGTCATTGTGTCTATTAATCACGCCACAATATTTAGTTTTTAAGAAAAGGATTTTGGAGAGATTTTCAAGAATGAGCTAGCTAAAATGACGTGAGATTTTGCGTTTAGAATTTAATTTGAGTTTTCCTTGATTCAACCAAGAGAAAAAATGGATATCACTTCTCAGTGGATGGATAATCAAGTGGACTCTTGTAGTTGTTAAGTCTGATACATTCCTTCATACCTTTAGAACCGATTCTAGATTACAATAGTTGAGATAGAGATGAGAAAACCAAAGAAACTCGTTTAGTTTTTAATGGTGCAACGAATTTAACCTTATCGTGATCGACTTTGTTTGCTAGGCACTCATCTTCAAGTGTGTGGCAAGAGTATTTTAAGAGTGTTTATCGATAGTTTGTACTTACCGTCAAAAGTATGTAATGTTTGGTGTAGGTTTGCTGTTGTGAATACAAGTTAATCAGTCTTACTACACAGGAAATATACTTAGCTGATGTCTACGAGTTTTTAAAATTAGGGGTTGTTGGGACCTATAATAAACCGAAGAAACACCAAAATCCGAAATTAATTTCGAGCAAAACCGAAACAGCCACTGAACACAAAACCAAAGATTTACATTCATCAGTCCCAATTTCCAAAACTCTAATGGTCCCTAATGGATTTCATATTGATGGCACTGGGGGCATGCATACTCGGATCTCGTTTAGTCTCTATTCTTTAGGAAAATTCTCAAACTCCTACATTGAATCGCAATTAGAGGGATTCGGCAATCACAAAAAACTATCCTATAGCTGTGAAAATCACCCCTGAAATCACACTAAAATCTAAATTACGCACTGAAGTTTAAGAATTTAAATGTGAATATGATGCGATTGACTGATCCTTATATTATGCGATTGACTGATTATATATACAAAGCATCCTTTGACAAAGCCGCCCCTCCATACCATGAAAGCACTCGACGAAAGCGGATACAGCTACACCCTGCACAACGAACCAAGCGCATCTAACAAGCGAAAAAACCGTCAACGCAGTAACATCCTGTGGTACAACCTCCCCTTTCAGCAAGAACACAAGTACTAACATCGGACACAAATTCCTCGCTCTAGTAGATAAGCACTTCCCAAAGGACCGCGAGCTCCGCAAAATCTTCAACCGCAACACCATCAAGATCAGTTACAGCTGCATGAACAACACTAAACAAATAATCGACAACCATAATAAACGCATCTTAACCACATCTACACGAACCAACGATGCCGCCGCCGCTAACACTAAAGAAAGAAAGACATGCAACTGCCGAAAAAAGAACAATTGCCCGCTCTACAGAAACTGCCTGCAACCATCGGTAATCTACCAAGACACCGTTACGCGCAAAGACAACAACACGTCCCAAACCTACATCGGACATACGGAAAACAACTTCAAAACAAGATACAGAAACCACACCGCATCTTTCCGCCACGCTAAACACACTCAGAAACTCCACCGAACTCAGCAAACACATGTGGACCCTTAAAGACAACGATATTGAACACTTTATTTTCTGGCGAATCCTGTCTTCAAACTCGCCATATAACAGCTCAAGCAAAACATGTAACCTCTCCCTCAAAGAAAAATTCCTAATAATCTGCCGACCCAAACTATCCACGCTAAACAAACGTAATGAGCTTGTGTCTTCTTGCCGCCAACTATGGTGGAAGATTTTGAGTAAAACCACAAACGATCAAACGGACCGCCAAATGATGTGTTACAGTTTTGTGCAAGCGATGCATTTTACCATGAACTTACCATGACAGTAGATGGTCAGGGGTCTACCCAAGTCATACCTACTCAAACAGTGTGGAGTTGACCTAAATAAATTGTGTCATATTGACCCATTGCAGGGTAAATACACTGGTGCCAAAGTCAGCTCAGTTGCAGCAGCAGTATTTCAGCAACACATCCAAGACTACTGACCTTTATCAGATCTAGAATCCCACATTTGACACAGCTAATGACACTATCAAAATCAAAATCAATGGGAATGGAGCACGAATGACTAGAAATTCAAACTTAATTCTTCTTTCTTTTTCCGTTTTAAAAACTGGTGAATCAGTGATGTCTGCTAAAGGTAACAGAACAGTTTCTATTGTTAATGGCTCTGAAAGTTAATATGAAACTTTCAAAGAAGCCTGATTTGGTGAAATCTTTGAAGAAACTAACACTATGATTTCTTCTGCAACTGACTGTGAACAACCAAGAAATGAATGTTGACCTCTTTCTAGGAGGGGACGACAAATTTATTTTGCTAATGGTTGGACTTAAGAGTGCCACATCCATCTATGGGTGTTCATGATGTAAAGTACATAAAAAAGATCGCTGAAACATTGGGGAACACTTTTATTGCTACAAGAAAACACCCCGGTCCAGGTCATTCAAAGAAATTTGTGAAATGAGTTCAAATTTCACTGCTGTGAAAAAAACCAGGAGCCCCTGAAAAAAACCCATTCTCAATATTGAATTTGACCACATAGTTGCATTTGTTCATGAGCTGCACCTGATGCTGAGAGTAACATACATTTTAACTGAAAATAGGATAACAGAGTGTATTAACTGGGATAGGAAAGATGATATTAGCCGGCAACGAGGAGAACCACCGGGACTGCATCTTTAAAAGGTTGTCCAAGGTATCAGATTGTGTGGGGTGTCTTTTGGTGTTTGGGAGCAGCGCAATACTGATAGAAAGGCAAGTGGGAAAAATGATTGGACCAGCCTATTGGGAGCTTACAAGAAAATTATTTTAAATACCCTCCCAGACAAAATGAAAAGCTTTTTGCGACCAGAAACATCTGATGTTGTCGTCAAGATATGGAAAAACGTTACTACAGTTTTGTCAACAACTGGGCACCTGAGGGAGACCCCACAACTTTTTTCAGCCAAGCAAAAGAATGGATCAAGCGTTTCTTAGAGCTGAGTGGTAAAAGGGACCTCTTTTAAGTACATGCACTTTCAAGCGCCATATTTCAAACATAAGCTGTTGTTTATTTGTAAAGAGACAGCAGCAATGTACACTTTATTTCTAGCGGCGTGACAGTTGTTTACGCCATTAGACTGTTGTATTTACCAAGATATTTTTACCATATCTTTTACGACCCAAAAGACGATTCCATGTTGTCTCTTATTAATAAAAGGTTCAAATATCATTTGAAATAGGTAGCTTGCTTCGCAAAGCACTCGCATTTGGCACCCCCTCCCCAAAATTCTTATGGCTACAATTCCGAAGTAAATATTTTTGCCAGTATGAAAACAATAGCAATAATTTTGTTATTTGGCTTTCCCCTGCCTTGTTCCCTGCGGACAACCCTGGGATTACCTTCCCACTACCTTGCCTCTTCTTTACGGACAAGTGGACAAGCGTACGGCATTTGCTTTGACCATGAAAAGTGGCGTGTCGTGCACGCGCCTTTAGGGCTCTGCTATCAGTAGGACTACAGGTGGCTCGATAGGCAAAAAAAGGCCATTTTTGTTACAATTATTTGAACCCAAAAACACTCAATAGATCCATGGCTGTTCAACATTTGTATTGTACGTTCTTTAAACATTTTATGTGTGGAATCATGAACGAATACCTCACATTCCTGCGGAACCACACCCAATATACTGACCACACCCATTTCAAGCTGGTCCAAAACTAGGTTTACGCCAAAGACGATATCTCTACAACAAAAAATGCTACACCCTTGAGATTTTGCTTGCAGAACAACAATACTCAGAGCTGTGCAACCTACCACTCTAAGCTCATCAGTGCACATATTGAAAGTTTTATCATGCTGTAAAATAATTGCTCAAAAATATGCATAATGGATTCCAATTAAAATCTTATAACTCTCCAGTTATTCACTAGAATCTCACCAAAGTGGTAGGTTGCACAGCTCTGTTAATGTCCAAAACACCCTGAAAATTTCAGCCTGTTCTCTAAAATAGTTTTGGAGAAATCACATTTCTAAGCATGAAAAACAGTCAAAATGCAGGTATTGAGAAAAATGGGCACAAAAAGTGCAAACATTTGTTCAGTTATTTTTAGACACATCAGAAGGCTCCTGGTCCATATGCAGGACCTTCTCTTGCCTCTTATGTCTCAGTGAAGCCCTTCTTGTAGTTTCGGAGTTGTCTGCGCCTTTTCTTGGATGCTTCTCCGCTTTTACGACGCGAATGGTGAATTCTGTCATGGTCCAGCTTCATACAGGCTTTCCTATAGTGATAACCTGGATCAATTCCGAGGGCTTCTAAAGTGGTCAGGAGTGTTTGTGAGCCATCATTGAAGTGGCCAACTGCTAGGAAGGTTGCCAGCTCTACAGTTGGTGTACTGGCATGCATTTCCTTGGTTGCCCGTTGCCAAATGAGCGCGTTGATGGCCTCGTTTTGATTTTGGGTGCCACCATGAAGGCATGTTGAAAGTAGACTTTCGCCACTCAGTGCTTCAAACGTTGGATAAATTGCATCAGCAATAGCTTCTGGAATGGGCGATTCATGGACATAATCTGCTGTTCCCTTTGAAAGCCGCACCAAGATTCCTCACCAGGAGGACAGAGATCATGATCGGGTTCTTCATCAATTGATTTTGAATGATGCCAAATGGTCATGACAGCATTTTGCTAAAACAGCCCTCCTGTTCACCTCGAACGCTTTGCTACTGTTGGCCTTGGCTGAGGTGTAAAATGACTTTTGAAAAGAGCACTTTCAAGTCGTACACTTTAAAATAAGAAGGGAGGCAAGGCCCATCTCTGATTTCTTGTCCTCGTCGAAAACAATATGCCCTTGTTTACACAAACAACGACTCGAACACAACGGCAAGAATGGCGATATCAATGAACCGGAATCCACTTACGTGTTCCACTTCATCTTCATTGCTCTCTTCTGTTGAAGAATCACTTGATTCTGCCTTCATCTTACGGACGGACGCTGGTAAACTCTTGAAACTCTCTGCTTCCTCAGTTTCCACGTGCTCCTCGCCACTACTCGAGTCTCCACTCACTTCGGGTGAAGCCTCCTTTTTTGAGCGTTCGGTTTCTATCTTTTCTGCTTTCTTTTGGTACTGATTCCCCTTAAATGTCTTTTTCTTCCTTGGGATACTTCGAATTTTTTTTGGGAGGCATATTCTTCTAAATTTCCGACCAAACAATCTTCTACGAACAGATGACAACAACGTTTTACTTTCGTCCCAGAAAGGACGTCATATAACCGTCAGCTATTGTGCCCCTTTGAAAGCTCAAACTAGTAACTAGGCTCCTATAGGCTTTTAGATCACTCGTTCTCGATTTGGGAGAAAATCTGACAATAAATACCGATTCTTTTCACCAAAAACGACGCGTAAACAATGCTGGTTTCCATAGCAACTATTTACAAGGCTTAGGAAAAGTTAAAATTTCTTGATTAAATCGAAGGGTGTATAGCAAAAAACTAACTTTCCTTCAAAGTACACTAACTAAACAAGTTAAAATTGCTTTTTCTAAAAATATGAAATTTTTTACTTTTTTTCCCTTTCGGGCCACCTTATAAGAACAATTCAGATAATTGGTTCATGCATCATTGACAAATGAAATGAATCAAAAAGTAATAACGCAAATAGAAGCATTGCAAAAAAAAGGCAACTTTTAATATATTTAACAATGACCTAGATGACAAGTCCACAAGACAACGGATTTCAAATTTATTCTGCTTTTACTAGTTATTTTACAGTTAAATATAATGCTTTCTTTGAACTACATTCTTGTTTTGTCTGTTACTTGTAAACGTCGTTTATCCATGTAAATTCTCACTACTTTGGATACACAGTTTTAGCCTGTGCTGAACCTGCTGATGCTCGGCATACTTGTATCGTCAGCGGATTGCCGTTGATTGTACATTTGCATGTATCACAATATGTTGCTGCAGGCATGCTAAAAAAGCAGGCTGAAAAGATAGCAATGTCGAACGCAGGACTGGTACCAACAAAGAAGCTGGAACGCCGTTTGGTTGCCACTCCTCCACCTGCTAGCTTCCAATTGAAACCTACTTCTATCTTGGAAGGCTGTCATAATATATGCATCCAGAAAAGAAAAAAAAAGCAAATCAGCAAAACGGAATATTAACTCTGATAAGTGGAAAGTACAAGGTGAGAAAACAAAATTTAGTATTAAAGATTAGATGGCCGCAAAAATGAAAAGAAACTTGAAGAAACGCCTTTGGCTTCACTAAGGAAACAAAATAAAATAAAGAATCTTTTCTTCCCACAAATTTAGAGTTTATGTCACAATTCTGCATCGGTCTGCTATAAGTCTCTGTACAAAGTTAGAGTATTCAGACAATAAATTTCAACAATTATGCATGCATGTGTTACGGTGAATCAAATCCGCGCAGTGCTTAAGGCTTGATTTTTAAATCTCCTTTCTCTTTTGATGGATTTTACAAGTAACTGGTGATGGCACAGGTTGTTTTGAAAAAAAAAAATTCTAACGAAACTTACCGATAATTCGGTGCGGCGTGTGGTCTTTAAAGATAGAAATGACTGAAGAGTAAATTTTGTGCCAGTGCGGCCCCTCGTAAGCTTGGCCATTAAGATATTAAAATTTATCACATGACAGTCACTGTATACGTAAACTATATTCAGAATTCGTGAGCTCAGTGAAAGACTGATTTGAAGGATCGAAACAGGATATTCCTATGATAGCTCGCTATTCATTCAGGAGTTTTGCATTGACTATTGGGAGAAATAGTGATACTGTTCGTAATCTTCATTTAAAAGGAAAACAATTGGCGCTCAAGTTGAATCTCTCCGGATCATTCGAGACTATTCCTGGTCAACACTTGGAAAACGTTCGCGCTTTGGGGACCAGAAATGAGGGAATCTGATTGGTTGGCATTGGTTATTGTCATTAGGACCGCCTCCGTCGCGTAATAAATGTATGTACGTAATACCTGACAACACTTACGTTATTTGGCGCGTAATGTCCCACGTTGTTGATTGTGAAACGGCCTGCTGTAATACCAAGATGCATTGCGTACCAGCTGTGCATTCCTTTGAGAGTTGTTCCACGCAGCTCACCTGTTACGTCATTCAAATAGCACTATCAATACCTTAATAAGTAATTAATAAACACGCTTTCAGGTTAAAGGCGCTTTATTTCTAAACTAAAATAAGTCGATTGTTAAAGTCTGCAGGGTTGTAGCGAGAACGCGGGAGTTTTTCGTGGCGATTGTTGAGGTCTCAATGGTCTTATACTTTCCAGTTGGCAAGGGTGGAACCAGTTTACTTTGTTCGGGGAAATGAAAAAGGTGCAAAGGTGCAAAGGTCCAAACAGTCAGTTCCTACAGATTGTCTTATTAACCGTGGGGTTTGCTTCTATTGCCTGTATGTCGCATTTTGATTCAAAGCCATGGAATTGAAATACGCCCACACTAAAGTAATGAAAACAGAATATCCCTACCGACAAAAGTGTGTTCAAAGCCTGACGAAGTTACAGTACCAACAGTGTACGGTGTAAACCAAGCAGTCCTGAGGCTGTTTTTAAACAACTGAAGAGTCTGTTTAGGTATAAAGTATGTCATCAGTGCAGTGAAGCAGTCCTTAACCTGAGTCATACAATGTGGTTCTACCTGTTACCCTTTCACTCCCACAATGAAACCTTGAGTCATACAATGTGGTTCTGCCTTTAGACATTCTAACTCCCGGAGTCGAACCTTGAGTTACACTGCACTGTTAAGACGTTTGAAACGTTTGCCCCAAGAGAAAGCCTTTGATTCGTAAATACATGTTAGATGGTGGTTCTATCTTCGTATTGCAGAAATCAACCATAATTTGCAATATGGCTTCTTTTTATGGTCTACTTCAACCCATTTATTCCCAAAGTGATGGCTGTGCAAATTCTCCGTACAGTATCAATACGCTGTCAGGCGAAGAGCTGATGAGACAGTGAGAATTAAGAAAACTATCGACTCATACATAACATTCAGCTAAGAACAAATTTTCTCGACTAGCTTATAAGGAAGTGCATTACACTCACTAAGAAGAATTGCTACTCTACCCCTACTCCAAGAATAACCAGTTTTCTTCTAAAATGAGTTATTAAGACTAATTCGTAGGAGAGCCCCTCCCAGGAGGGGAGGGAGGGGGGTACATGCTCCCATGTTTCCTTAATGTGTTTGTATTTTCTCCCGAGTCACGCATTAATAAAATCACCTGTTCCCTGAAATGTTTTAAGCCCATGTTCCCATGTTACCTAGTTCCCTGAAAATAACTTGGAAATATTCCCTGTTTCCTGAACATAAATGCTTCTGTTCCCTTGTACTATAAATCTCCTTGGAGAGGTTCATACGTTTACTCTAGCAGGAAGATGTCCAGAGTTGTTCAGGTACTGAAAAGCTACATCCACGGGTCCTGGTGAGACGCAAATGGCATCCAGAAAATCAGTTATTCTTGCTGGCTGTGTAGCAGCTGCGCCACCAGGCAAGTAGGTCGCTAAAAGTGCTGATTATAAACAGAGAAATTCCACGTTAATTAAAAAATTCGATGCTACTGATAATTGGGAGTTAATCGTAGATCAGGGAGTGTGTTTAACATAGTTGAGAGGAGCTGATGTTAAGCGTTACTGTGGGTAAAAAAAGTATTAAGCAGTAAAGAGGGTAGGATTTTTTAGATTTCTACAGTACAAAACTTGAATACCCGAACTGAATCTTCTTTATGGATCCCTTTTTAAATCCCATTTACCTTTCACCTTAAATCACCCTTCACCTTATCCCACCCCCACCCCACCCCCCTAAAGAAAGATCTTGGTCCACAGATCTACAACCCAATCAACACAATAGACGAGCGTTTCCACGTGAGTAAGTGGTCTAAAGCACAGCAACGGCCCCTGAGAAAAAATTCTTCAGGGGGTGAGAGGGGGCGAAGTTTTGGTGGGATAAATTTGCGTCAACCAAAGAAAATCAGCAAATTGAAATTTCTACATCCACACATGTGCATAGAACACCGACGCAAGAAGTCGGCTTTATAGCGGTTCGTTCAGGAAAATCTAGACCGCTCGGAGAACCATCAGTCGTACTAGCTAAGCTACATAGTAAGTCCTGAACTAATGTACTGGTTGAAAGTTTCGGCGTGGTTTCGCTGAACAATGTGCATTACCTGAAAAATTTCCATACGCGGGTGCTGCAAGCTTGGCAGTAGCTGATGGAGCTAAAGTGAAGGGACTTGGTCGAGTGGCGGGGTTAACAGTGATATCTGTTCCAACCTGCAGGTTACTTGTCGTTGCGTTATATATGTTGGTACAATCAACGGATGGCAAAGGGATAGCTCGACGACGTCGATCGCCACTTGATTTAGCACAAAATAACATATGTAATTCAATCAGTGACTTTATAGAAGATGCTAATATTCATTGCAATTTAAGTACAATTGTCCACCATTAAAAAGAGCTGGTGAAAATTTTGTTTTCAGAAACTGTTAGAAACGGGGGCTGTGACGGTAAGTCTTGCCGTTGTCGGGACTAATGGGGTAAACTGGACTAAGTAGGGAATGAGCTGTATGGGGAACTCTTTTGGGAGAGAGCCGTCAATGCAGAGTTGTGCCACACATACGTTTACCCTAAATACTCTTTGATCATGGACTAATCATTATAAGCTAGAAAAAATCCGCTGCTGTGTTTTGCTCAAAAAGGGAATTCGAATATAATTTTTGTGACTGTGCTAATGCCAGACCCAGTACGAAAGAACGTTGCTCCTGACAAACAACTTGAACAAACAAGGAAAAACATCATAGAAAAATATTGCAAGAACAAAAGAGTAACAAATGAAAATACAGAATACATCCAGAGATGGCATAAATTGCAAACATATCAAGAAGGTAACGAAAAACTTGAGCATTTTTTAATAGGCAGTGTTGTCGTCTTGGAGTTAGGAAATGCTACAAGGAATTGACTTGACGAGAGTTCTTCTTCACTAATTACTGTATGAATTTTTAAGGCCTGAAGAAGAGGTTTTGTATAATGGGGGTTAATGGCTACTAACGAATTCAAGAAAGAGGCACGCCGTTTAAGCTGCATGTACCATTCTACCTTTTAAAATTCCGGGTGATTCTATGGCCATTTGGTATAAGAGTATTTTGGGAAAAAAAAACAGCTTCTAAACGGTCATTCCTTCCCATCGTGATATTTGTAATATTTTCAATTTTTGCGAATTTTTTTAATTGTCAGTGTTCGTGCTACAAATTAAATTAAATTACAAATTGAATTACTCTTGGAAGCGTAAGTCTTGGAGTGGTCGTGTGGTATTTAATAAGTGTTGTAACTGGTTAAGTTGTTTGTTTTTAGGGGTACCCATCACAGTATATATATGGTATTCATGAATTAGTCTTCGGTGAAAGTGATTTGTTTTATCTCGACAGTTTAAGTGCCATAATGGTTTTCTGTTGATTTATTCACCGACATATCAGTCAATAAGTCCTATATGAGAATGGCGTATCGCTGATTTTGTTTTAGGAGTCTAGGATATTGTGAAATGTTTTCTTTGTGCTATTTGTTTTACTAAACGGTGTGGTGCTAACTTTTTTATCTAGTGGATCACACCATGTAGACTAGTGTAACCATTCCCAGGAAAGCTACTGCCGGGATATTTTTCCGTTGGAGCTTTGAAATATCAAAAATGAGACCTGGGGAAAATAAACTACGCGAATTTCAAATCCCGGGAGATTTAAGTCATAAATAACAGTAGCTTTTTAACGAAAGAAAATTGGAAGGGTCGTAAAATTGTCCCAGGGTCATCTGAGTTCGTAATCGAAACGTTAGGTTTGCATGCGTCCATCAGGTACATTAATAAAACGACAAAGAAGACTATTACAGCAAAAAAACAAAAAACAACTTACCTAGCGTCCAACTGGGGAATCAGAATCAAACACGAAAAGATAAGAAATTGCATCATATTGGACGGGACTGATTCGCCTTTGTGAGAAAAAGTCGGAGTCTTGACGAGTTCTGGATTGATCTGCAACAGAAGTGCAGTGCAGGAATTAGCTTGTTCCTTATAACTTAAGGGTTCATCAATTGTTAAGTACCTCTTAACACAAAAATTTAACGCAGTTGTAAATTTATATGGCACTTGTAAATTTATATGGCCATTAGTTGTTGAATTACCCTCTTATCATTTCTAATGCTCGTTTGTCATCCTAATGCTAATTCATTTGCTATGTCGAAACGAAATCTACTTGATTTAAATTGTCATATATTGATTTAGCTTGATCAACTGCCGATCAGAAGGCTCTTTTGTAAACAGTTAAGATCAATCGAAAAACGCAATTTGACGTTTACTTTGTAAATAATGTGTGGTGAGTAATCGGATGTGACCTGCGAAGATTTCAGTTTTAACTAATTCCGAGGATGGTCACCAGTTGTAAGAAAAGCACTCTCGAAAAGTTAAGTGCAGCTAATTAACGCACCAGAAAAGTCATTGTGTCTATTAATCACGCCTCAATGTTTAGTTTTTAAGAAAAGGATTTTGGAGAGATTTTCAAGAATGAGCTAGCTAAAATGATTTGAGATGTTGCGTTTAGAATTTAATTTGAGTTCTCCATGATAATTTGAGTTTTTCAGTCAAGACAAAAAAACGGCAATCACTTCTCAGTGGATAGATAATCAAGTGGACTCTTGTAGTTGTCAAATCTGGTACATTCCTTCATACTTTTAGAACCGATTCTAGAGATTACAATAGTTGAGATAGAGACGAGAAAACCAAAGAAACTTGTTTCGTTTTCAATGCGGCCACGAATTCAACCTTATCATGATCGACTTTGTTTGCTAGGCACTCATCTTTAAGTGAGGGGCAAGAGTATTTTAAGAGTGTTTATCGATAGTTTGTACTTACCGTCAAAAGTATGTAATGTTTGGTGTAGGTTTGCTGTTGTGAATACAAGTTAATCAGTTTTACTACACAGGAAATATACTTAGCTGATGTCTACGAGTTTTTAAAAATAGGGGGCGTTGGTACCTATGATAAACCGAAGAAACGCCAAAACCCGAAATTAATTTCGAACAAAACCGAAACAGCCACTGAACACAAAACCAAAGATTTACATTCATCCCAATTTCCAAAACTCTAATGGTCCCTAATGGATTTCATATTGATGGCATTGGGGGCATGCATACTCGGATCTCGTTTAGTCTCTATTCTTTAGAAAAATTCTCAAACTCCTACATTGAATCGCAATTACAGGGATTCGGCGATCACAAAAAACTATCCTATAGCTGTGAAAATCACCCCTGAAATCACACTAAAATCTAAATTACGCACTGAAGTTTAAGAATTTAAATGTGAATATGATGCGATTGACTGATCCTTATATTATGCGATTGACTGATTATATATACAAAGCATCCTTTGACCAAGCCGCCCCTCCATACCATGAAAGCACTCGACGAAAGCGGATACAGCTACACCCTGCACAACGAACCAAGCGCACCTAACAAGCGAAAAAACCGTCAACGCAGTAACATCCTGTGATACAACCTCCCCTTTCAGCAAGAACACAAGTACTAACATCGGACACAAATTCCTCGCTCTAGTAGATAAGTACTTCCCAAAGGACCGCGAGCTCCGCAAAATCTTCAACCGCAACACCATCAAGATCAGTTACAGCTGCATGAACAACACTAAACAAATAATCGACAACCATAATAAACGCATCTTAACCACATCTACACGAACCAACGATGCCGCCGCCGCTAACACTAAAGAAAGAAAGAGATGCAACTGCCGACAAAAGAACAATTGTCCGCTCAACGAAAACTGCCTACAACCATCGGTAATCTGCCAAGCCACCGTTTAGCGCAAAGACAACAACACGTCCCAAACCTACATCGGACATACGGAAAACGACTTCAAAACAAGATACAGAAACCACACCGCACCTTTCCGCCACGCTAAACACACTCAGAAACTCCACCGAACTCAGCAAACACATGTGGACCCTTAAAGACAACGATATTGAACACTTTATTTTCTGGCGAATCCTGTCTTCAAACTCGCCATATAACAGCTCAAGCAAAACATGTAACCTCTCCCTCAAAGAAAAATTCCTAATAATCTGCCGACCCGAACTATCCACGCTAAAAAAACGTAATGAGCTTGTGTCTTCTTGCCGCCAACTATGGTGGAAGATGTTGGGGAAAACCACAAACGATCAAACAGACCGCCAAATGATGTGTTACAGTTTTGTGCAAGCGATGCATTTTACCATGAACTTACCATGACAGTAGATGGTCAGGGGTCTACCCAAGTCATACCTACTCAAACAGTGTGGAGTTGACCTAAATAAATTGTGTCAGATTGACCCATTGCAGGGTAAATACACTGGTGCCAAAGTCAGCTCAGTTGCAGCAGTATTTCAGCAACACATCCAAGACTACTGACCTTTATCAGATCTAGAATCCCACATTTGACACAGCTAATGACACTATTCAAATCAAAATCAATGGGAATGGAGCACGAATGACTAGAAATTCAAACTTAATTCTTCTTTTTTTTTCCGTTTTAAAAACTGGTGAATCCGTGATGTCTGCTAAAGGTAACAGAACAGTTTCTATTGTTAATGGCTCTGAAAGTTAATATGAAACTTTCAAAGAAGCCTGATTTGGTGAAATCTTTGAAGAAACTAACACTATGATTTCTTCTGCAACTGACTGTGAACAACCAAGAAATGAATGTTGACCTCTTTCTAGGAGGGGACGACAAATTTATTTTGCTAATGGTTGGACTTAAGGGGGCAGTCTAGTCAAATTTCAGAGAAATGTTCTAAGCATCTTTAAAACAACAGAGCTCTGTAACGATTTTATAGAAAACAATGAAATTTTCACCAGAGCATCCCTTCAGGATGACCTACACAGGAAGGTGTAATTTGAGATGAAGTAGTTAAAAGATAGTTAATGATTAACTCCTGAATTTGACCTTATCAGCTGAGGGTTGCCGTCTGCCCCACATACTTGTTATGTGCAGAATTCATTGAAAATGAATTCCACTTTCTATCCATAACTAACATGGATTGAACTATGATCCTATGGAGCGGTTTCGGGGTAAGGCCATAAGTGTTCCCATGGCAACCAAATCCTTCCAAATATGGGTGTAGAAAAGATATATCCTCAAGTATTTAACTTAATCCAATTTCGCTCCATAGGATCATAGTTTACATCCTAAAGGCAGTCTGTGCCAAATTTCACAGCAATTGGTCATATACTTAAGCAAAAAATAGTTAGGGGGAGATGCCTACTTCCGGAAAAAGGCAAATTTGAGAAAAATGCCCTTAAAGTTGGCACAAATTTAAACTTTTCCTTAACCGTTTCCATGGCAACCGATCGCCATTGGCAGATTACATCACGAAAATCGCTTTTATCAGCTTTCACAGGTCAATTTATGTGAAAAAGACTTCGAAAACTTAAAGTAGATGGGTTAAACTATAGTTTTAAGTAAAAATATAAAAAATGGTTGGATGACCGAAAATTAACAAAAAATCTGACTAGACGGCCCCCTTAAGAGTGCCACATCCATCTTTGCGTGTTCATGATGTAAAGTACATAAAAAAGATCGCTGAAACATTGGGGAACACTTTTATTGCTACAAGAAAACACCCCTGTCCAGGTCATTCAAAGAAATTTGTGAAATGAGTTCAAATTTCACTGCTGTGAAAAAAACCAGGAGCCCCTGAAAAAAACCCATTCTCAATATTGAATTTGACCACATAGTTGCATTTGTTCATGAGCTGCACCTGATGCTGAGAGTAACATACATTTTAACTGAAAATATGATAACAGAGTGTATTAACTGGGATAGGAAAGATGATATTAGCCGGCAACGAGGAGAACCACCGGGACTGCATCTTTAAAAGGTTGTCCAAGGTATCAGATCATGTGGGGTGTCTTTTGGTGTTTGGGAGCAGCGCAATACTGATGGAAAGGCAAGTGGGAAGAATGATTGGACCAGCCTATTGGGAGCTGACAAGAAAATTCTTTTAAATACCCTCCCAGACAAAATGAAGAGCTTATGTTTATCGGCCCCGATTGTTTGTAAAGAGACTTTGCATTCATTTAGTTCCCTGTGGAGGCTTGCAACTGCTCCGAGCAGTTGCCAAGCTTTAGTATTATGTTATCTGCTTGGTGGCAGGTCGTTGTTAAAGTGCAGGAAAAGCGGGAACGTAATATCAAATGGCTATAAATGGCTACTAAGTTTACACGGAACGTGTTAGGTATTAAGTGTCTTACCAATAATTTACACATGCAAATCCTCTCACGTTTTGGCTAACTTACTTTCCAATAGTCTGCGTGGCATGCGCTGAGGCAGTTTTTGCGTCGCGCGGGGGAAACGCGCGCGAGGGAAGAAGTGTGTGTTCTGGTCGCGTAGCTTTGAAAATCTCGACTTCAGATATGAAGGCTCACTTGTTTACGGGTCCATTAACTCATTATCTTTTTTCTTGGTTTACATTTCTAAATTCCTTGAAGTAAGATTTTGTTCATTCTTAAAATCGTAAGTGCATGGTTATTATAGCTCAAGGCAGGAGTTCCTGATAACTGATTGCGGCCAACCCGCGGTTATGTGTATACAGTTTCTGTTTAATCGTGGTTTAGCGCCGATCTTGTGGAGACACGGTAGTGTAGTGGTTAGCGCCGTGTCGGTCTTTTGAGTAGGAAGTCCGAAGTTCATGCTCTGGTGGTGGCACTGTGTTATTTTCTTCGATAAGAAATTTAACTTCACACTGTCCCTCTCCACTCAGATGTATAAATGGCTACCGGATAAGTTCCGGCCGTGTGGGTTTTAAGGCTCGTGTGCGCCTTTACATTTTTAGCTTTAGCGCTGATCTGCTATTTAGCAACTGGGCGAACTTTTAAAGCCGTACCATTAACCAGCTTTCTACATTGTTTCTAGACTTCAGCGGGACCCCAAATCTGAGAAAAAGAAACTTCAAGAAGCAGTCTCCAATACAAAGAATGGCTGGTGCCTGTTGAAAGTTACATAGCAGTTTGTCGCCGTCACTCCTTAATTACCTGCAAAAATGTCTGAAGCACAGAACAGAGAGTAGCCGTTAAACATTGCTTATTTCTTTTGGAACGAAACATTCTTTCTGCAGGGTTTTGTGGCTTTGTACATACGTTTATCCTCCCATGCAAGCCTCTATACAAGACGTTGTTTCATAGAAGTTCCAGGATTGCTGGAATCTTCGTTTTATTTTCCCTTTGTGAAGACACAGACTTACTAGGAGTTGAAAACGAATATTGGAAATATTAACTTGTTCGTTCCAAAACGCCTTTTACTCACTTTTGCCTGAGTTTCACGTGGGCGAAGTCCATGATTTCCAACAACTAACCTGCGTCGGGTTTGTTGAACCCCGTGTTACTGTTAACCAGGCATCAATTCAATAAAACTTACAAGTACAAGACTTGGTGTACTTTTCAATTGTAGCTTAAAGCATTTTTGTTTTAGAGTTACACTTGAAGATTAGACTTGTAAAAGTGTTATTGTATTGACCCAGCTTTTCTTCAGCTGGAACAGGTATTGTTTTTTTGTTCCTCGACAAAGTTCCTTTGTTACAAGGCATTTCTAACTACTGACTGAGTTTTACTGTTTCATGATTAAATATTTTCAATGTTTATTTTTTATTTATCCCGTCAGAAAATAGATCGGTCAATAAATTTTTTTTTATTTATTTTCTTGGGAAGAGGGGACCATTTTAACCCCAGTGATCATTCCAGAATCTATTGTCCGAGACTATAAAATTTCTCACCTGCTGTTTTCAACCACAATTTGAGTGACAGCTTAAAAATTGAAAAGTAACATTTGAAATAACAACATTCTGGGCTCAGGCCTTAACTTATTCAAACGTTTGAGTCACTTCCAAGGGTGATCACAAACACCTGGTTAAAATATCAATACACTGTTGCAATCAAAATTACTAGAGTCGTAAATCTGCTGTTAGAATTTCAAACGTGAAATCTGACAAAACTGATCAGGTGATCTGAAAATACGCTCCACATGACGTGCTTCGGAAAACAACGGCGAACAGCAGAGAAGACGGACTGACAGCTGATAGGCAGATTTTGCACTAGGCTTACCGCAAGGACAAGAGTGTCTAGGTTACGGGTTTATACTTCATGCCCGTATGCCATAGAGCCTCCCGCGCCCATCACAATGGTGCGGGAGACTATTTGGCATTACTGACATGAGGTATAAACCCTCTCATTATGCCATATAGTCTCCCGCGCCATTGTGAGTTGCGCGGGAGACTATATGGCATACTTGCATGAAGTATATCCCAGGTTACGAGCATTTCCTTGTGCAGCAGGCAGATTGAAAAATACAGGTAAGTTTTTCACTTTATCGTGATGACTGGCCTTAAATTGTCAGTCCTTCTCTGCTGTTTGCCGTTGTTTTCCGAAGCACATACAGCATATATTTTTCATATCAGGTGTTAAGAATCCAACGATTTCACTTTTGAAATTGTAACGGCAAATTTAGCACTCTAGTGACGATAGTATACTCGTAGATGAACCTGCGGAACCATCTTGCGGTCCAGCTCTTGCAATATGAAAATATCAGAAAAGTAATTTTTGAACGCGGAAGTCTGTTTTCTGAGAGGTCTTCATGTCTCTTTGTGATGCTCAGGGCGTACTCAGTAGGCTGACACTTGTTTGTAAATTCGGCCTGAGTAATACATAATGTAACAACTCATACATAGTCAAGAGGCGCTAGTGGCCATTAAATACAGATAATAAGGATTGGGCTACAGTGGAGTCATACATATACTCATACATATTCAAGAGGCGCTAGTGGCCATTAAATACAGATAATGAGGATTGGGCTACAGTGGAGTCATACATATACTCATACATATTCAAGAGGCGCTAGTGGCCATTAAATACAGATAATAAGGATTGGGCTACAGTGGAGTCATACATATACTCATACATAGTCAAGAGGCGCTAGTGGCCATTAAATACAGATAATGAGGATTGGGCTACAGTGGAGTCATACATATACTCATACATAATCAAGAGGCGCTAGTGGCCATTAAATACAGATAATGAGGATTGGGCTACAGTGGAGTCATGCGGACCTCTCGGAAAACGTACTTCCGTTTCTTCATGTAGCTTTACTGAATTTATGGGTGCTTCTCCAGGTTCCGGCACAGATGACGTAAAAGAAGGCCAAACAATAAACAATATGTTACTGAATAATTTACAAACAATGATGAAACAATGCGCTACGTAATCTGAGCCGGTACCTGGAGAAGGAGCAAATTTATAATATCCCAGCCAGCACCCCGAGTTTCCCTCTCTGTCCTTTATGTTCTCTTGGTTTTACTTAACCACAAATGAGTGTGTGAAGGTCTATAGTCAAGAACCTTCTCTCTACATCTCGTTAACGGTCGAAAAGTTGAAACGATTCAAGAAAGTTTCAAACAGTGGTTATAAGGATGGTCTTCAAGTCACTTGAGTCGAGTGACTTAAAAACCATCCTTATGACCGCTGACTTGCCCTAACTTTTTTCCTCGAGCATTAGCTGTCAATTTTCATTAGCTTAAGTTACTTACGCCCGTGTGAAGTGTTTGGTGTCCTTAACTGGCAGAAAAAGATACTTGACTTATAAAATTAAAATATTCCTAAGTTTACTTGGGATGGCTGGTTCCGCAAGCGGGAAAGATGAGGTGAATATTGAGTTTTGATTGGCAATCCGAGCGGGCAAGATAGGCCTTATCTTGCCCTTCCGGGATTTCCCGCAATGTCCCGCTAAACAAAAGAAAACAAAATTGCCATAAAATAAGTTCTTTATTGACCAAGCTTGTTCGGTCAAGATGGCTGGATATTGTCCTTGTTCTTTCTTACATTTTTAATGACCTCGACTACTTCTCGGTCAACAGAAACGCAAAGAGATTGGCTATCATCCAGCCATCTTAGCTTGACCAAACATGTAGCTTGGTCATTTACGCATCATAAGGGTACAAGACTTACGCTACACCACTATATGATAGTAACACCACGTACCTACCAAAATAATGGTAATCCAATATGGTGGCGAATAAGTTTTGACCGCCTAGTAATGGATTTTGTGTTATTAGCAACCATATATACTCTTTGTTTTCTTATTATATCCTGCCTTATTTTCTTTAGAGGACGAGGGCATCTTGACACAGGATTGTTGGGCTGTATTGGAAGAGGAATTTTGTCGGTTAGTCCTGGTTCTTCAATTTTCTAGTCAATTTCACTACCGTAACCCTGGTCGTGTTTAGATCGTATTTAGCTCGCAAAGCGATCGTAATTTCGGTCGTATTTTAAGCGTATTGTAGTCGTCAATCGCTCGCAAACTGTTCGTGTTTTTATCGTAAATTAAATCGTATTCTAATCGTTTTTTGTCGTTTTTACGACGCGAACGCGATTAAGTTGCGGTCAAGTTACGATTTTCATCTCGTATTTTTATCGTGAAATGTCGTTTTTACGTGCAATTTGCGATTGAAATGCGAGTTTTTCCAAGAAATACGAGCTAAATAAGGGCAAAATAAGTGAATTGCATAGAGAAAAATACGGTCGTTTTACGATCGAAATATCACATTTACCCACCATTAAACTGGAAACAGGAGACGGCTTCTCATGTGCAGATTAAATGTGAAGTGATCAATGTTGTAAAAGAAATTTATAGTTATCTTTTATGCCTTGTGTCAGCTAATACGTGCCAATTTCTCAGCAGGTTTGCTGCTCGAATCACGTGTCATGTCGGAGCGGAAGTGTGGCACACTGTGCATGATTTCCGGGGGCCGGATCAGGACACGCCAGAACATTAAAGCTTGTATTCACGAAAACTAAATCATGAATTGTTTATTCATTTATTTGTAATTCTACATATGCATTTTAATAAAAATATTTCAACAGTTACAGTGCAAATATTTTTTACTTTTCACTTTAGTAATCGAGACAAAACCAATGACAAAGTAGAACGGTAACAATAGAGTTGTCCTTTATTTCCTTCAGCCAATGAAATGTCGAGTGCAGAACAATGAAAAATTCATCTTGTTCAGTCGTGAAGCTATGTGGTTATGTTGAATGGAGCTTTAGCGTTAACCTTTTGATCTAAATTTGATTAATTTAAAATGCTTCATACATGTGTGTCATTAAATTGAGCGAGAAATGAATTCATACTGTATGAAATAATCTGAACGCGACGGCCGTTTGTTTGGACAAATTGCGCGGCGGATTTGAATTCTCGTTTAAAATAAGAACTTGACCCCGGCTCTCTCGAGCACTCCACTTCCATTCAACAAAACCACGTATTACAGCTTTACGAGTAAACAAGTTGAAACTTCATTGTTCTGTACTTGAAATTTCATTGGCTGAAGGAAATAAAAGACAACTCTATTGTTCCCGTTCTTCATTGTGGCTTCATTCTTAAAGCTTGATCAACTTGGTAAATTCCACCGGCCATGACGCCTCTGTTCCGATCTGTTGGAATAAGGAAAAAAGAAGAATTAGTATCTTATAGTGCGATGTTCAAAGAATACTTTATGACCCTTTTTAAAAAAATGTCAAAAAAAATAAACAGTAAAATACAATTTTTTGCTGATTTCTAGTTTATCGCTAAGATAATTAACCACCAAACGCTGAGTAGGACTCCTCATGAATTAATTATTTGAAATAGATTTTTTCCAATTTTTGTTGTTTTGAAGTCACAAACTGCCAAAATAGGTTTTGTCTATTTTCTCGAAATTAAAGTGTTCAGTCATTTTGTAATGCTTATCTGTACGCAAAATATATGCGAAATCAAAATCTTTCCCCGACCGCCCGGTGCTCTTTTGCTGACATTTCTACTTAATTGGCCTCACAAATCGTAGGGAAGTTAAAATGCCACTGCAAGTGTACGCAAGGAACGAAATCGAAGCAAACAACACAGATACCTTATAGCCGCACGACGGTTCAAAAACGTCCGTCACGGACACGTGGACCGTGTCAACACAATCTAAGGAAACAATAGACAGGGTACGTATCGTCAATAGTTTTCTCGGTAGATGCTTTCTGTGTCATCAAAAAAAAAAGAAACCAGGAGTGAATAGGCTCAGGGATGGAACAATTTCTTTGGTGAGAAATAAAGAGGATTTCTTGGTTTCAGAAATACTACAGATTGCAGATAATTTTGGATTATGCATGCCTATTTTGAAGCTCGGGTCGTGGGTTTGGTGTTGGTGGAGGAGTTACATTGGACTAATTGTAGTATAGTCCAAGCAATGGCAGAAAATTTCTTGAAAAATTCACATCAAATAACAAACATCAATAATGTCTGGCAGGTCTGTATTTGAAAGAATGACATCCGTGGATTGACGGATCGGGCGGGAAATCTGATTTAGCACGGATCGGCGAAACTGCGTCCCAGTTTTACTACCCGTACGCACCACATACCTTCCAGTTCTTTTAAAACAACCCCCTTCGCCACGCGGTTTTGTTGGTCGTCGTACAGGCGACAGTACCGTCCTGCAATGCTGTCGCAAAGAAACATAGCAGAAGTCACAATAGAAGTACACGTGAATTTAAAAGTAGAAAGGTATTAACTGTGCTTTGACAAGGAAATTACACGGAAATAGATAATCGGTACTTTTCTTTGAGGACATAGCAGTGGCGGACGACGGTTTTGATTGGGGAGTCATGTGCCAATGAAGCTGTTGCTGGGAAAGACGTCAACCAAAACTTTGTTTTCCTCGTAATATGTGTTTATGGACTGAGTTAGGTCGGGCCGGACGGGAAAATATTTGGCTTGGGGTCAGGACGTACGGACCCAGTGCAGGGAAGTGCGTGTTTCCTGAACGAAAAGCCTGATATTTTCCAGTCTGGCCCGACCTAACTCAGTAAATAAGCATTTTATCATATGACCACTGATTTTTTTTTGTATTGTTTTCGTTTCCTGGATGCAGACGGTGCAGCCCTAAAAATTGTCAAAATTACTGCCAAATGTTCCGGTTTTAGCTTAATTCCAAGGAGTGTTTTCAGCCCCGCCATATTCTTCGTCCACGACTGCAGTTAGCAGAAATTTCAAAAGAAAAAGTTAAAAAGCACTTTGCAAGTCGATTTAGCTAGTCGAGTTTGGACATATTTTGCTTTAAATTCCAGCGCTTGCAAAGAACATTGATTTCTAGATAGTAAATTTTAAACGTGCCGAATATTCTTTGCTTTCGGAATAAACTTCGGAATATCTATCGCTCATTTTGAATTCAAACTTATTGAATCCAATGGTTTTAAATTCCATCTCGCGGGAGTCGCGCGTCCGTACACTTTTCCAGTGGGGCCGTACGGCTTCTCCAGGCCCTGTCAGATTGAGGCGTGCGGGACTTTTTTTCAGATAGTTTTCCAAGGAAATAGCCCGCGGATCCGTTCGGATCATATGATAAATGATGTTACCATTGCAAAAATGTTTCTTTTGTAGATTTCATAAAAATAACCAATGTATGTTCGTGAGGGGGGATCCGTGAGCGTCTGCGTAGGAGACTAAGGGCCTCTCCATATGAACCCGGTTTGCCGAGATCTCGCCTAACTCTTATTTTCTTTCTAAAAATCTCGATGTGTTATAATTCATATGAGAAGGCGGGCCAGCACGTTTACCGAGATCTCGGTCACTACTCAATGCAACCGGGATGAAAATTTTCCCAAATGAACACTTAAGTCCGGTTAACGGGATGAAACGTTTTGGACAAATTAGCCTTGCTTTCGAAACAGGGCGGCCAAAATGGCATAATTTTGTCTTGTATGCATTTCCACTTTCAAAAGTAGAATTAGCTTTACGAGTAAAGTGACAAGAGTTGACAAAGCTCTGATAATCGCGAACGATACAAGTTTATGTGGCTCCATTTTGGTTTTGTTTCTTCAATTTCGTATATGAACAGACGACAAAATTCGGTCAGTAGTTCATGTATGACCCAAAGACCCCATGAAATGTCCTGAGCTACTACAATTACTACACTTTATACAGCTTCTTCACTTACTACAGCTACTCTAGGCATAGAAGTAACTGTAGTGAATTTAACAAAGTGAAGAAGCTGTATAAAGTGTAGTAATTGTAGTAGCTCAGGACATTTCATGTGGTCTTTGGGTCATACATGAACTACTGACCCAAAATTCATCCCGGTAACCGAGCCTGCCCGGTTACCGGGCTTATATGAACATGTATGAAGAGACCGGATTCGCTTTCTCAGTAAGGCGATAAAATAAACTTGATCGGAGCCAACGTAGGGCAGTTAAAGATTAATGATAACATACCTCTTATAGTTGCCTTTCTGTTTTTCTTTACATGTTGACCTGTGAAGTTGAAATTTCAATTATTAATTGATTTAGACACCGGTTTTCAAGTTCGCGGTTTCATTCTCAATACTGTCCTTCAATTAAATGGAAATCTATAAAGTTCCGAAAACAGAAGCAGTTGCAAACAACCTTCAAGGGATCCCCCCCACCCCTTTTTTCCCTTTTTTACGAAATGTGATTGCCATGTCCGTTACCTTGGGTGGCTGCCGCTGGCTGTGGTTCCTGTGGTAGCTGGCCTACGAAGTTAAAAATCAAACAGAAATTAGATTTAAAATATTAACTGTATAGCTGTTGGTTGGTAATTTTTCGTCGCAGTAATGTTACTCAATGCAAACATGCGAAAAAAAAAAAACACGACGAGCGTGGCTGAACTTACTCTTTCGATGGCTCTTTCCATCCTGGTTTTGTCGCCAGATTTCAGATCAAAAATGCGGACACTGGCCCGAACTTCTCTCTAAAGAAAACACATGTGTTTTTCCAAATAAAGCACCGGCAACGAAAGTGAAAGAAAGCAACACCACAGACGAGCGTATTTTTGTTTTCATTCCGCTGCTTTGTTAGTTAATTTAATGAAAGCGCAAAATTTGTTAAGAGAAACACCTGAAAACCAGTTTTCCTGAAAGAAAGAATGTAAAATTCGACCTACCAGAAAAGCCTTTCTCTCCTTTGTCCGCACACCCCTGGTCTTTCGACAAAATAAGTCGGTTGTTGCCATACTTAATTAAATAAACCGAAACCTTTAAAAAGTTATTTTGTGCGTCGGCGGAGGCTTTAAAAACCGGCGCGAAAGTGGTTGAACACCCGCGAGGAGCTGAAACTTGATTGGTTGTTTATTTTTAGATCTGCCAAGCCGTCAATCAATCATACGAAAACTGTAATGTTTTCTGGCAACAAGGGAAATTTTACGAACCGGAAATTTTTTTCCTGCGAGAATTTTCAAACATTAAGAAAGTCTTAAATTGAAGAATATAGAAGCTAGTTAGGTCAACGGAAACCTCTGGTAGGTTTGCATTTTAATTTATAATACAATGGAGTAATTAGTTGGATTTATTTGCTCAGTTTCTGGGGTGTTTGGCTGGGATAAATTTCACGCAATCGTAAAATTTAACATTGTAAGCTGGCTACATCAGAGCTCGTAAAACTCAATTTTCCTCCGTTTTCCTATTAACTATTTTGGGTGACAAATGACTAATACATTGTTCAACATATTTATTTTGTTCGCACTTAGTACCTTATGTCAGCCGTTGTAGTTCGGAAGAGGTTTTTTAAGTTTCCACAAATATTTCGTGATGCGAGTTACAGAAATTAAGATTATGCGAGTTGCTTTTTCTCGCGGAACTTTGAAGTGGCTTCCTAATTCGCAAATCATTTTCTATCTCAATTCTGTTTGCCCCTGAAAAATTACTCAAAATGAAGCATTGTCTGCTTAATATTTACAGGCTTGAACCAGCTACCTAAGGTTAAATATTTTATCTTCAGACCTACTGCTAAATGCTGGTAAATCGCTGAAACCGACTCAGTGAGTTTATCTGCGCAAATTCTAATTTCAGTCGCGTTTTAATGTCTACATTTCTCGGTGTTTTAGTGAAACGGCAAAGGTTTACCTTTAAAATTCAACATGCAGACCAAAATAGAAAAGCTAAACCTATTGTGCGCATAGCATGTCTTCCCTCGTTGAACGAAAAAACCTCGGCCGAATATCCATAAGTGTTGTATAGGTGTGAATATTCCGTACAATTTCCCCTTTTTCCATTGTTTGAAATCCTTTTAAAACAAAAAGTAGTGATATCAAGAACCAGAAGATAGCAGGTGAAGGCGAAGCGATATTGTAACCGAGGAGTTAAGCTTAACACTGAAATGTAGGCGATGATCGTACGAATAATCAAGCAAAGTGAAGTTAAATAATTTGCCCTTTCGCAAGGGACTTATTAAAATGTTCGGACAGTGCAAACAAAACCTAGGTCCACAGAATGTTTTACGTGGAAAAAAGTAATTCAATTGAATTTTTTTACTAACTCTAACATTTTTTGAATCACTTAAGCCACGATATTAACTGATAGCCAGTGTTCACGATCCTTTCTTTACGAGTAGGCATAACAACAACAAAACACTTACCGTTTAATAGTTTTCGTCACAGCTCTTCTGCATCGGAGAACTGATTGGACCGTTTGGGCTCGCAGAAAACCGTTTCAGCGGAAAGGAAAAAAAAGGAACAAAACTTAATGCAAGAGTTCAAATAGAGTGATTCATCTTCTAATCTCGATTTAACAAGAAAGGGAAAAGCCGTAAGCTTCCAATTTGGTGAACGAGTTCGGATACAGCGATTCGACAGGACTCGCCATCTAAGCTTCATTTAACATGTAAAGCTGCCGTGTTTAGAATTTTCAAAAAAAACCTAAGGCCCTAATCTATTCCAGCATCGAGAAACGAACTCGGATTGAGAGAGAAAATTCAATTGAACACAGAACTTACCGCTTCAGTTTTCCAACTGCCACATGTGAATCCGGAGAGCTGAATGGACCAACTGGAACCGCGAAGACTCAATGCAGCAAAAAGAGGAAAATCCAAATAAGAAAAAAAAAATGAAGTTTAGGGATTGAGTTGTAATACCACAATCTGAGAACAAGGTTGATTCAAAGAACAAAAAAAAGTTCTCAAACACTAAGCTGAAGCTAGGTCTGCTCTACTCCAGAAGTCAAGAGATGCCAAGTCGGCTCGTGTTATTATAAAATCAATCGAATACTTGCCTTTACGATCAAGTGATACTTCATTAGTTCCCTTGTATATGTCGTCGTTCAATTGCCAACTCTAAAACTGATGTATTACGAGTATTTCGAATTGAAGTTTTGATAATTTGATGCACAGATGCTTACACGCTGCTGGAATAAAACTTTTGCGCTGATGGTTCGGTGGCAATTCCATTGACTATGGCGCGGGCAGCATCGAAACCTGATGTGGGCATTTGGTACCAATCAGATTACAGGAAACGCTGCTTTTTCCCGCCTACATTTCGGGAAACAGCATATGGCATCCCTCTATGTTATAATTCATGAATTATTTAATTTCATTCTTTCTTTCTTTATTTGTTTGTTCGCAATAAATCATGTTTCATTGCATTACAGATTGCTTTAGACTGTTTTTTCATCTGATTGTTGTTGCATTCTTCGAGCGAGTCAAAAGGACGGACTTACAGTGACTCGGTAAGAAACATTTTCCAGTGTTTAAATCCCCTATGTTATCAGCGCTGATTGTCAGCATTCACAATAAATGTTTCATTGCATTACAGATTGCTTTAAACTGTTTTTCACTTCTGATTGTTGTTGGATTCTTCGAGCGCGTCAAAAGGACGGATTTACAGTGACTCGGTAAGAAACATTTTTTAATGTTCAAATCCCCCTCTGTTATCAGATTTTTTAATGTAATAGATTTTTAATGTAAATAGATTTTTTTTCTTCATTTGCTTTTCTTTTGTACCATTATTTTCTCGAAGATATTAGCCTTTTCAGGCTACTCTGAAATACGAGTTTTACATAAAGTTCATGTATGTATGTATTACCCGATAGTTAATCTTCAGACAAGCGGGACTTGATGGATAAGGCATGCCTTAGGCTCAACCCATGTTTTATTCGGACATTTGTCCACAATATGAAGAAACGGATCAGGCGGGAGGGGACGAGAGAAGAGGTTAATTAAGCTGTTATGGCAATGGCACAACAGCTGGAATTAGGATAATTATTTAAAGCCATGAATCCAATGCTATAGATTGAGATTAATGATAATTTCCACTTCAGATGGACGCGACCATAGTGTGTCATTGTAGCACATGCAGGGGAGAGTGTTCTCAAACAGTTCGCACATGTCAGCGACACATGAGTTTGTATGGTGCTTATCAGGACGCTGATGTGGTTTCCGGTGAAACAGATAATGAGGTGACAAAACGTAAAACTTTACTTTACGTCTTTTTTTAATTAAGTTTATAATACAAGCATATAGCCTTGGATTGAAATGAACGTGTTATCGTGATGGCATTCATTTGCAATTCTTACGGCTAAAAGCACGGATAGAAATGAGAGCGCAGTAGAGGGTTTATAACGTTTCCATGCGTTTTCTGAAAGGTCCTGTTCCGACGACAAGTAAATTGCATTTCAAACTCGTTCCCTAAGGTTTTTTACGCGAAAACAATTAGAGCGGCTGTAAAAAGACTACAATTATTGTAAAGTATCCAATTTCTCATCCTTTGTAGTCCGAGTTGGGTGTTGTATGTCAGTGCCAAACGTGTCGCGGAGACACCATTATATCAGCCAGGTCCTATCAGAGACACATGAAAAATCAGCGAGGCGAAATGAATTTCCAAAGCGATTCAGAGTCAGAAACAACAGACAGTGAAACTGGCGATGCTATGGATATTGACGAGGTAGGTCGTATCGAGTAACCGCAGTCTATACATATGTGAAAGTGCCATGTTAATTACATGTTCGATAACTAGGACTGATTGTTGTTGCAAATGGCTCAATTTAATACACTGTAACTTCGATTAAAATATATTCAAAGTATGGAAAAATGATACTTCGTTAGTTTCTTCGCAATTCGTTCCTTCAGGCATACTCTCTAACAAAATACAAACAAAATGAGAGAGCTGATCCTGCGCAACCTAAGTCATATTTAAGTTGAAAGCACTCTCAGCAGGCCTCAATGCGCGTACCTGGTAGAAAATATAACTAAAGGGGTTCTTCATTTCATCTAGGTCTCCCCGGTTCCTGACAGCATGTCGGACACGGAGAGCGATTTGCAGGCAGATCACGCATGCCAGATGGACTCTGACAGTCAAACAGATTTGGAGCCAGAGATAGAGTCAGAGTCGGAACCAGAGTCGGAAAATCAAATCAGTGAGGCAAATGAGCCCATAAGTGGCAGGTCTAAGGTGACCAAACTTGACGTTGCCGTGGCATTACTGAACTGGTTTTCCAAATTTCCTGGCGTCTCAAAGGCAGCGGTTGGTGAGCTACTGCAGCTGATGCAGAAGATGATGTCACTGGCGATGGAAGAGGAGGTACAATTCCCCACAAGTTTTAAGCAAGCTAGAAAAACTGTTAAACCTTTCCTGACTGAGTCCAAATCATACCAGATATGCTCCCATGAGTGTATTGTGTACACTGGTGAGCATAGCCACTGCACGGACTGCCCAAAATGTGGGGAGGAACGTACCAAAGCAAAATGGTATTCAGTGGTACCCATTATTCCTCGGTTGAGAAATATTTTTCAGTCTCCATCGCTTGCTAAGCTGGTGAAGTGCCATGCGATCAGGAGGGAAGCAAGAGAGGAGGATGACTCCATCTTCGACATCCAAGACACTAAGTTTTGGTCGGATATGTTTCAGAACGGCGGGCCACTAGACGGCGATCCACGCAATTTGCTGCTTTCTTTTAGTGCGGACCCTGTGCAACCCTTTAAAGTTACAAATCCAAAATACAGCATGTGCCCCATTTCACTTCAAATTCTAAACTTTCCAAAGCCGCTACGATCTGCTGACAACCGCATTCTCCTCTGGTCCATACTTCCAGGCCCAAATAAACCACGGTCGCTATCGGCCTACCTTCGTCCACTTGTGGACGAACTACTCGTCTTGAATTGAAAGATGGGATCCCAGCTTTTGACTCTGATTCCTCACAATCTTTCACCCTCAAAGCCAGATGTGTGCTAGATGTACTGGACTACGAGGGGCAGCAAATGTTTCTAGACTCGCTAGGTCCAAATGCATACCAAGGATGCAACAAATGTAGGCAGCCTGGTTCTTACCTCCATATCCTCTCGAAAATGGTGTACAGTGACTCGCGTCGATTCCTGCCATCGGACCACCCTTTACGCACATTTTCTCCCACCAACGTCCAGCGATTCCCTTTCCGCACAGAAGAATCTCGGCCACCACCGCAGGCAAGGACTCAGGTGTGCCAGCACCAATATGGCATCGCGTATGAAAGTGCCGAAGCAAACGGCGCTAATGAGGCAACATTGAAAAAAGTGGCTAAGTCTACAGGCGTTAAGGGTAGGTGCATGTAATAGTTATGATGGAGACTATCTTGACGACGACTACATTACTATAATGCAAATGATAACGCTAACATAACAATGACAACGGTAATATTTCATTTGTTTGGACAAAACATATTGTATGTAATTTACGGCATACAAGAACAAGTACTGCCTACTTATTATTTACATCACAGTAAATAATCAGAGTTTGGGACCGACATTTCTTTCTAGATGGGGGGGGGGGGGGTACTGAAAAAACTTTTTGGCATGGAATAAAAAGACAAAGAAATTGCTTGCAAACAAGATATTTCGAAAAAGAGTTTGCATTTCAAAAAAAAATTGTTCGACTAACTGCTCGGGGACAAAATGCGATGTTGCTGTACTATTGGCCTAACCATGCTGTCCTCCACACACTAACATAAACCTACCTGCGGGGGACGGGAGGGTGGTAGTAGATAACAGGTACCACGAAGCTTACCAACTGACAGAGAAAGACGATGACCGATCCACACCCATGCTTTTTTGTGCAATCTGATTTTTTTCAGGTATTCCAGCGTTTGACAGGCTCCCATATTTCGATGCAACAACTGACGTAGTTCCTGAACCAATGCACATGATTGCAAGGATTGGTTTAATAATTGTAAAAACCCTTACTTGTGTTTCGCCAATGGATGGTAGGAAAGTAAGACTGCAAGAACAATCTTTGGGTCGCTTCCATGACGCTTGCCAGTTGGATGACGATCCTGACGTCCCCTTACCAAGGGCACCGTGGTCCCTCACGCAGGACGAGATGAAAGTTGCAGATCGCCGACGATCACAAGTGTTGGCTCCAATTGGGTTCGACTTTAGAGCAAATGTTTACATGTTTCAAAGTCAAAGTCACCTAAAATCCTACGATTGGTTTCAGGTAACAAGACGCGTTTCGTTTTTGACATGTGACAATCTATAATACGCCCAGATTACTTCCTTTCTGTGCCAATTCCCACAATATGCTATCCGCACTGAATACTCGCGCGTTGCTTGTTTTTACGCTTCCGAAGGCTTCTCGACCAAAACCTTTTTTTCCAATGCAGAATTCTTTCAATGCAATTTTCAATACAGAAATAATGGGGAAGCGCCTAAGTGTTTGCTCATAGCTATTTCGCACATTTTCGGCATCAGTCGTCGTACTTTGTGCATACACTTTTCATAAATGCACGGCAATGTGCGGAACTTGCCCCCCGCGACCTCAACCAATGCCCTCTTTTTAATTGTAGAAATTTGAATAAACGCCTTTTTTTTCCTCCACGACTAATGGGGGCTCCCATCTGCCCTATTTATACTCGCTTTGGAGTCAGTCTACAGTCGTTTCCCGCAGCGACGAATTTTTCTTGATTTGTCAATGCAATTTGTGTTTTTGCTAATAGGCATTCAACAGCGGGATTCTTAAGTTCTGCCTTCGTGGCATGCTTAATGAGGAACAGCGTGGCGCCCTTTTCCGCTTTGTTGACGCGGTTGCTGCCTTACAAGTGCCCGTTACAAGTGCAGAAAGAGAAGGCCAGCTAAGAAGCATCCAGGAAGCGCTCTGTTTTCTTGAAATGACGTTTCCAGTGTCATTGCAAGTTGTGTTGCTACACCTGTTTCAGCATCTGCCGGCAAGCCTGGAAAGATTCGGAGCATTGCAATGTTCGCAATTGAAAGGTACCAACACTTCCTTGTGTCACGGATCCATAACAAACGCTATCCTGAGGCCTGCATATTAGAAACATACAAGGTATGTCATTTTTTGGCACCCAGCAGATGTACTGGATGTGTGTGTTGTACGAGTAGAGTGGTGAAAACTAGGAAATTAACGCTCCCACCTGAAACTTCGGGCCTTTCTAAATACGGCGACTTGAATTCACGTGATCTGGAGGGAAAATTACTTGCTAATAAAGGAAATCAGTACGAGAAATATATGTTATTTGCCGGCTGGGACGTCTTGAACATGCTGCCTGAGGCCGCAAAAAGCCAGCAAATTACTTATTTTATTCTTCCCTTCTTTAATATTTTTGGTTAAAAAAAAGCCTACAAAGATTGCATTACAAAATGCGTTGGTTTTCTACGTGCGCATCCAATGTTGAGTCGATCGCAAAGCTACGGCAAGAATGAAGAATGATCTTTTTATTACCGCACGAAACAAAATAAATTCACTACAAGAACAGTACTCTGGAAAAATGTCATCATAAAAAAAAGAAGAGCACCTGAAATAGCTATTTACATTTGTAGTTAACGAGTGAACAATCTGAACCTCTGTGCTCAATCCCCTCGGCATTTTGTTTTGATTAAAAGTTTTCGAAAGTGAAACTGAATGACGCTGAAATATGTAGTTTTGTCGCCGCCTGCACACAGCACAATATTGCGAGAATTCATTTGACTGTTTTTTGTTTTCTTTTTATCAAAGAATCTCATTTCCTTGAATAGTGATAAGCAGCATTCAGATTTCGGGGAAAAGTAGCAGATAGTCAAGGTGTGTGAAAGAATAGATCGCGTCTGTAAATTAGCGATTTGCAGTTCAACACAATGGCGTGAAAAATTGTCAGAGAGAATATTAAATGCACAAACAACGATCGACAAACTACGGCCATAAAGCCATAACTTGACTTTCTCAATAGAAACAATGAATATTCGTCTTTTGGAGAACTTCAAATCCTTTAATTCCGTTACTTATTTAGCTTGTGCTTGGATAAATCAAATATATAAGCCGGTGACTTGCAGTTAACCGTATTAAATGGCGTGAAAATCAATACGAATCGACAAACTTGTATAATTTAATTTCGTCAATAAAAAGAATAAATACTTGCCTTTTGGAGAACTTCAACGCCTTCAATTCCACTGCTGATTTTCTCTTTTGCATTTTCAAAGGTTGCTGAGCAACTACCTCGATTTTGGAGAGCAAAAGTTTTGAGGGCTGGTTTGTCTCGCCGCCAAATCAAGCCCCTGATCAAACTGACGGAAGCGTTACCATTGCCCATGGGCAGATGTTGAAAATCTTGCCCGCGCTAAGAGCCAATCAGATTGCAGGATTCTCTACGGTGCCCTAACAAATTTTCGAAATAAAGAAAAGTAACGCGACTATTGACGTCTCTATCGATATTTAGTATGTAGTCTAGAAAACTGTCTCTTGATTGCAATTGAATGAAATGGAGTATTGCAGATCAGTGGTGTGCAGAATGCGGAAGCGGTTACCTAGTCTATGTATTTGTGTTAGGACAGAATACAGAATTTCGGAAACTTATATATCGCAAACTAACGGGCCCTTTCTCCCCCCCCCCCACCCCAAAAAAAAAAAAAGCAAAAAGAAAAAAAAGGATTTCGCCAGCTGATTAGCGCTGACAAAAATTAAGGCGTCTTAATTGAATAAATATAATTCGTGTAAATTCTTGTGGAGCGTTCATTTCCTTTCATACACCCCTCAGCAAAGGTGGCAACTAGAAAGTAGGTGAAAAAGGTCATTAAAAGAAAATTGTTGCACATTGCCTTGAATGGATAGTCGGTTGTCATCTATATTTCCCAGTCAAATTTCAGAGAAATGTTCTAAGCATCTTTAAAACAACAGAGCTCTGTAACGATTTTATAGAAAACAATGAAATTTTCACCAGAGCATCCCTTTAGGATGACCTACACAGGAAGGTGTAATTTGAGATGAAGTAGTTAAAAGATAGTTAATGATTAACTCCTGAATTTGACCTTATCAGCTGAGGGTTGCCGTCTGCCCCACATACTTGTTATGTGCAGAATTCATTGAAAATGAATTCCACTTTCTATCCATAACTAACATGGATTGAACTATGATCCTATGGAGCGGTTTCGGGGTAAGGCCATAAGTGTTCCCATGGCAACCAAATCCTTCCAAATATGGGTGTAGAACAGATATCTCCTCAAGTATTTAACTTAATCCAATTTCGCTCCATAGGATCATAGTTTACATCCTAAAGGCAGTCTGTGCCAAATTTCACAGCAATTGGTCATATACTTAAGCAAAAAATAGTTAGGGGGAGATGCCTACTTCCGGAAAAAGGCAAATTTGAGAAAAATGCCCTTAAAGTTGGCACAAATTTAAACTTTTCCTTAACCGTTTCCATGGCAACCGATCGCCATTGGCAGATTACATCACGAAAATCGCTTTTATCAGCTTTCACAGGTCAATTTATGTGAAAAAGACTTCGAAAACTTAAAGTAGATGGGTTAAACTATAGTTTTAAGTAAAAATATAAAAAATGGTTGGATGACCGAAAATTAACAAAAAATCTGACTAGACGGCCCCCTTAAGAGTGCCACATCCATCTTTGCGTGTTCATGATGTAAAGTACATAAAAAAGATCGCTGAAACATTGGGGAACACTTTTATTGCTACAAGAAAACACCCCTGTCCAGGTCATTCAAAGAAATTTGTGAAATGAGTTCAAATTTCACTGCTGTGAAAAAAACCAGGAGCCCCTGAAAAAAACCCATTCTCAATATTGAATTTGACCACATAGTTGCATTTGTTCATGAGCTGCACCTGATGCTGAGAGTAACATACATTTTAACTGAAAATATGATAACAGAGTGTATTAACTGGGATAGGAAAGATGATATTAGCCGGCAACGAGGAGAACCACCGGGACTGCATCTTTAAAAGGTTGTCCAAGGTATCAGATCATGTGGGGTGTCTTTTGGTGTTTGGGAGCAGCGCAATACTGATAGAAAGGCAAGTGGGAAGAATGATTGGACCAGCCTATTGGGAGCTGACAAGAAAATTCTTTTAAATACCCTCCCAGACAAAATGAAGAGCTTTCTGCGACCCGAAACATCTGATGTTGTCATCAAGATATGGAAAAACGTTGTTACTGGGTTGTCAACAACTGGGCACCTGAGGGAGACCCCAAGCAAAAGAATGGATCAAGCGTTTCTTAGAGCTGAGTGGTAAAAGGGACCTCTTTTAAGTACATGCACTTTCAAGCGCCATATTTCAAACATAAGCTGTTGTTTATTTGTAAAGAGACAGCAGCAATGTACACTTTATTTCTAGCGGCGTGACAGTTGTTTACGCCATTAGACTGTTGTATTTACCAAGATATTTTTACCATATCTTTTACGACCCAAAAGACGATTCCATGTTGTCTCTTATTAATAAAAGGTTCAAATATCATTTGAAATAGGTAGCTTGCTTCGCAAAGCACTCGCATTTGGCACCCCCTCCCCAAAATTCTTATGGCTACAATTCCGAAGTAAATATTTTTGCCGGTATAAAAACAATAGCAATAATTTTGTTATTTGGCTTTCCCCTGCTTTGTTCCCTGCGGACAACCCTGGGATTACCTTCCCACTGCCTTGCCTCTTCTTTACAGACAAGTGGACAAGCGTCCGGCATTTGCTTTGACCATGAAAAATGGCGTGTCGTGCACGCGCCTTTAGGGCTCTGCTATCAGTAGGACTACAGGCTTAAGAACAATTCATATAATTGGTTCATGCCTCATTGACAAATGAAATGAATCAAAAAGTAATAACGCAAATAAAAGCAGTGCAGGAAATAAGGCAACTTTTAATATATTTAACAATGACCTTGATTACAAGTTCACAACACAACGGATTTCAAATTTATTCTGCTTTTACTAGCAGGTTATTAGTTTTAATTTTACAGTTAAATATAATGCTTTCTTTGAACTACATTCTTGTTTTGTCTGTTACTTGTAAACGTCGTTTATCCATGTAAAGGCTCACTACTTTGGATAAAGAGTTTTTGCCTGTGCTGAACCTGGTAATGCTCGGCATACTTGTATCGTCAGCGTATTGCCGTGGCCGATTGTACATGTGCATGTATCAACATTTGTTGCTGCAGGCATGCTAAAAAAGCAGGCTGAAAAAATGGCCATGTCGAACGCTGGACTGGTACCAACAAAGAAGCTGGAACGGAATTTGGTTGCTACTCCTCCACCTGCTAGATTCCAGTTGAAATCTACTTCTATCTTGGAAGGCTTTCGTTATATATATGCATCCAGAAAAGAAAAAAAAAAACACGGAAAAAACAAATCAGCAAAACGGAATATAAACTCTGATAAGAGGAAAGTAGAAGCAGAGAAAACAAAATTTAGTTTTAAAGATTAGATGGCCGCAAAAATGTAAAGAAACTTGAAGAAACGCCTTTTGCTTCACCAACGAAACAAAATAAAATAAAGAATCTTTTTTTCCCACAACTTTAGAGTTTATGTCACAATTCTGCATCGGTCTACTATCAGTCTCTGTACAAGGTTAGAGTCTTCAGACAATAAATTTCAACAATTATGCATGCATGTGTTACGGTGAATCAAATCCGCGCAGTGCTTAAGGCTTGATTTTTAAATCTCCTTTCTCTTTTGATGGATTTTACAAGTAACTGGTGATGGCACAGGTTGTTTTGAAAAAAAAAAGAATTCTAACGAAACTTACCGGTAATTCGGTGCGGCGTGTGGTTTTTTAAGACAAAAACGACTGAAGAGTAAATTTTGTCCCAGTGCGGCCCCTTGTAAGCTTGGCCAATAAGATATTAAAATTTATCACATGACTGTATACGGAAACTATATTCAGAATTCGTGAGCTCAGTGAAAGACTGATTTGAAGGATCGAAACAGGATATTCCTATGATAGCTCGCTATCCATTCAGGAGTTTTGCATTGCCTATTGGGAGAAATAGTGATACTGTTCGTAATCTTCATTTAAAAGGAAAACAATTGGCGCTCAAGTTGAATCTCTCCGGATCAATCGAGACTATTCCTGGTCAACACTTGGAAAACGTTGGCGCTTTGGGGACCAGAAATGAGGGAATCTGATTAATTGGCATTGGTTATTGTCATTAGGACCGCCTCAGTCGCGTAATAAATGTATGTACGTAATACCTGACAACACTTACGTTATTTGGCGCGTAATGTCCCACGTTGTTGATTGTGAAACGGCCTGCTGTAATACCAAGATGCATTGCGTACCAGCTGTGCATTCCTTTGAGAGTTGCTCCACGCAGCTCACCTGTTACGTCATTCCAATAGCACTATCAATACCTTAATAAGTAATTGATAAACACGCTTTCAGGTTAAAGGCGCTTTATTTCTAAACTAAGATCAGTCGATTGTTTAAATGTGCAGGGTTGTAGCGAGAACGCGGGAGTTTTTCGTGGCGACTCTTGAGGTCTCAATGATCTTATACTTTCCAGTTGGCAAGGGTGGAACCAGTTTACTTTGCTCGGGGAAATGAAAAAGGTCCAAAGGTCCAAACAGTCAGTTCCTACAAATTGTTTTATTAAGCGTGGGGTTTGCTTGTTAAATCCAGCCAACTTGACATAACCTGTATGTCGCATTTTGATTCAAGGCCATGGAATTGAAATACGCCCACACTAAAGTAATGAAAACAGAATATCCTTACCGACAAAAGTGTGTTCAAAGCCTGACGAAGTTACAGTACCAACAGTGTACGGTGTAAACCAAGTAGTCCTGAGGCTGTTTTTAAACAACTGAAGAGTCTGTTTAGGTATAAAATATGTCATCAGTGCAGTGAAGCAGTCCTTAACCTGAGTCTTACAATGTGGTTCTACCTATTACCCTTTCACTCCCACAGTCAAACCTTGAGTCATAGAATGTGGTTCTGCCTTTAGACATTCTAACTCCCGGAGTCGAACCTTGAGTTACACTGCACTGTTAAGACGTTTGAAACGTTTGCCCCAAGAGAAAGCCTTTGATTCGTAAATACATGTTAGATGGTGGTTCTATCTTCGTATTGCTGAAATCAGCCATAATTTGCAATATGACTTCTTTTTATGATGTACTTGAACCCATTTATTCCCAAAGTGATTGCTGTGCAAATTCTCCGTACAGTATCAATACGCTGTCAGGCGAAGAGCTGATGAGAATTGAGAAAACTATCGACTCATACATAACATTCAGCTGAAAACAAATTTTCTCGACTAGCTAATAAGGAAGTGCATTGCACTCACTAAGAAGAATTGCTACTTTACTCCTACTCCAAGAATAACCAGTTTTCTTCTAAAATGAGTTAATAAGGCTCATTCGTACGAGAGTTCCTCCCAGGAGGAGAGGGTAGGGGGTACATGTTCCCATGTTTCCTTAATCTCTTTGTATTTTCTCCCGAGTCACGCATTAATAAAACCACGTGTTCCCTGAAATGTTTTAAGCCCATGTTCTCATTTTACTTAGTTCCCTGAAAATAATTTGGAAATATTCCCTGTTTCCTGAACATAAATGCTTCTGTTCCCTTGTACTCTAAATCCCCTTGGAGAGGTTCTTACGTTTACACCAGCAGGAAGAAGTCTAGAGTTCAGCAGGTACTGAAAAGCTTCATCCACGGGTCCTCCTCCGACGCAAATGGCATCCAGAAAATCATTTATTCTTGCTGGCTGTGTAGCAGCTCCGCCACCAGGCAAGTAGGTCGCTAAAAGTGCTGATCATAAACAGAGAAATTCCACGTAAATTAAAAAATTCGATGCTACTGATAATTGGGAGTTAATCGTAGATCAGGGAGTGTGTTTAACATAGTGGAGAGGAGCTGATGTTAAGCGTTACTGTGGGTAAAAAAAAGTATTAAGCAGTAAGGAGGGTAGGTTTTTTTATATTTCGACAGTACAAAACGTGGATACCCGAACTAAATTTTCTTTATGGATCCCTTTTAAATCCCATTTTAATCACCCTTCACCTTATCCCTCCCCCACCCCACCCCCCCCAAAGAAAGATCTTGGTGCACAGATCCACAACCGAATCAACAGAATAAACGAGCTTTTCCACCGGAGTAATTGGTCTAAAGCACAGCAACGGCCCCTGAGAAAAAATTCTTCAGGGGGTGAGAGGGGGCGAAGGTTTGGTGGGATAAATTTGCGACAACCAAAGAAAATCAGCAAATTGAAATTTCTACATCCAACATGTGCATAGAACACCGACACAAGATGTACTTCATAGCGGTTCGTTCAGGAAAATCTAGACCGCTCGGAGAACCATGAAAACGTTCTTTACGTCTCGTACTAGCTAAGCTATAGAGTAACGGTCCTGAATAATGTACTGGTTGAAAGTTTCGGCGTGGTTTCGCTGAACAATGTGCATTACCTGAAAAATCTCCATACGCGGGTGCTGCAAGCTTGGCAGTAGATGATGGAGCTAAAGTGAAGGGACTTGGTCGAGTGGCGGGGTTAACAGTGATATCTGTTCCAACCAGCAGGTTACTTGTCGCTGCGTTATATATGTTGGTACAATCAACGGGTGGCAAAGGGATAGCTCGACGAACTCGATCGCCACTTGATTTTTCACAAAATAAAATATGTAATTCAGTCAGTGACTTTATAGAAGGTGCTAATATTCCTTGCAATTTAAGTACAATTGTCCACCAATAAAAAGAGCTGGTGAAGATTTTGTTTTCAGAAACTGTTAGGAAAGGGAGCTGTGACGGTAAGGCTTGCCGTTGTCAGGACAACAAGGCGACTTGGACTAACAACTGGCGTAAACTGGACTAAACAGGGAATTAGCTCGCTTGGGGACTTTATATAGAGAGAAGGCCGTCACTCCGGGGGGGGGGGTACTGCCACTACCGTCCCCCCAGTACCGTCACTACTGGGGGGGGGTATGTGCCGCTGTGAAGGGTATGCTTTTCAAGCAGTTTACTCTAGCATAGGGTATATAAATCAGAGCGTTTCGGTCTAGAATAGGGTATCATTTTTCACGAAACTGACCAGTTGGTTGAGAATAAAAAAAAAATGAACTAGTATAAATAAACTCATTTTGGGAGAGAGAAACGATTGTGGTGTAAGGTTTTGTTTTGGCTAGACTGTGCTAGTGGAATACAGCTACTCTAGATTAGGAGTGATTTGGGGGGTTTACTCTAGTATAGGGTAGCAAAATTCAGCTGCACCAGCTCTGGTATAGGCTAAGAGTTTCAGGGTTCCAGCGGCACATCCCCACCCAAAAATTCCTAAAGTACCCCCCCCGGGCCGTCACTCTCTCAGGTACCCTGAGATCTAACCACGCACTCCATTTACGGCGAACAGGAACAACAGCACTTTATTCTTCAAGATACAGCGTCGAATGCTCTCGAATTAGACAGCAAAGACATAGGGTTTATTCATAACGTTTTTGCATTCAGTGATATCATCCCTCCTTTATAGTCTTTTTGGATGAAATTACCTAACTGATCCTTGAATTGACATCCGTAAAGAAAACCCCAAGTGTAAATTGACACAACGGAACCAATAGTGAATATGAGAAGCAATCGAATAAAGGCCTTAGTAATAACTAAGGAAGAGTTATTGTATTTGATTGATTAGCAGGCAGAATAGTTAATGAACTAGAAGGAAAGCCAAATTAGCAAGCTGTGAAACGCTCAGCCAAACTTGAAATCATAGCACTTATCTAATGGTGTCATCAGTCGTTTTATCGCTCATCTTATAGCGTTACTAGCCGTCAATGTAGAAGGCGACTAAACGAACAGGTGACTGACACAGGTGAAAGTGTTTCTCGCACAAAGTAAGAATGAAAGGAATAGGAAACAAACCGCGATCGCAACTATTTCATATTAGGTCAGGTGTTAACTAAAGTAAATCAAAATTAGTGGTCACATTACTGATGACTGTTTTTGAATATGAAATACGTCAGCTTCAGCTGATTAACTGTTAGGCAGCTATGTAATAACAACTTTGGGATTAACCTTTTGAGGTAACATCCATGCCTTAGGAAAATATCGAGAACATCTAAATTCTTAAACCCTACACCGAAACTGAAGCAAGAAAGGAATGATATGTTTTTTTTTGTTATTTTTCCCCTAACAGGGCATCACTTTGACTCCCACCCAAAAGGAACAGATAGTCTAAGTTAGGTGAACCGTTTAAAAGGCTCGGAAAATTACTTTATGTTGTTTGGAATTCGTAAATACATTTACCCCACTACCAGCAAATAGAAGGTTTGCCGGGGTATTGAAACAGAATACAGTTTCCCAGCCTTATCGAGAGTACTAGTGAATACGGAGTTTTTTTTTCACACTACATACGTTACCCTAAATACGTGTTGATCATGGACTAATCACATTAAGCTAGAAAATTTCCTCTGCTGTGTTTCGTGCAAAAAGAGAATCTTCGAATAGAATTTTGTGACTATGGTAATGGCCAGACTCAGTACGAAAGAATACTGTTCCTGACAAACAACGTGAATGAACTAGGTAAAACACAAAAATATTGCAAGAAGAAAAGAGTTACAATTAAATGAAAATACTTCACCGGGCGTCCATAAGTTGAAAACATATCAAGAAGGTAACGAAAAACTTGAGCATTTTTTCGAAGGCGGTGTTGCTGTCTTGGAGTTAGAAAATACTACAAGGAATTGACTTGACGAAAATTCTTCTTAACTAATTACTTTATAAATTTTTAAGGAAGAAGAGGTTTTGAATAATGGGGTTAATGGCCACTAACGAATTCAAGAAAAAGCTTTAAAGTGAAAACTCATTGACTTCGTTGTTAATATTTTGTGATCAGTTTTGTGTCGTTTTATGATGCAAGTGGCACACCGTTTAAGCTGCATGTACTTTTCTAACTTTTAAACACTGGGTGATTCTAAGGCCATGTGGTAAATGAATATTTTGGAAAAGAAACGGCTTCTAAACAGTCATTCCTTCCTATCGTGATATTTTCTGATATTTTTAATTTTACGAAACTTTCCTTCATTTTCAGTGGTGGTATAAATTAACATCTCATAAAAGGGTAAGCCTTGTAGTAGTCGTGTGGTATGTAATTAGTGTTTTAACTGGTTATGTTGTTCGCTTTTAGGGGTAGTTAACATAGTATGTCATTTATGACTTAGTCTTGCGTGAAAGTGATTTGTTTCATTGTCACAATGAAAAATAATTTTGCGGAATTGTAAGAACGTGGAACATATCGTCACCGCAACGGTAATAGCAAATAGCGCTTTGAATGTAACTGAGAGTGTCATTTTCAGTGGAAAATGTCGAGGAAAACCACAAACGATCAAACAGACCGCCAAATGATGTGTTACGGTTTTGTGCAAGCGATGCATTTTACCATGAACTTACCATGACAGTAGATGGTCAGGCGTCTACCCAAGTCATACCTACTCAAACAGTGTCGAGATGACCTAAATAAATTGTGTCATATTGACCCATTGCAGGGTAAATACAGTGGTGCCAAAGTCAGCTCAGTTGCAGCAGCAGTATTTCAGCAACACATCCAAGACTACTGACCTTTATCAGATCTAGAATCCCACATTTGACACAGCTAATGACACTATTCAAATCAAAATCAATGGGAATGGAGCACGAATGACTTGAAATTCAAACTTTATTTTTCTTTCTTTTTCTGTTTTAAAAACTGGTGAATCACTGATGTCTGCTAAAGATAACAGAACAGTTTCTATTATTAATGGCTCCGAAAGTTAATATGACACTTAAAAAGAAGCCTGATTTGGTGAAATCTTTGAAGAAACTAACACTATGATTTCTTCAGGACAACTGACTGTGAACATCCAAGAAATAAATGTTGACTTCTTTCTAGAAGGGGACGAGAAATTTATTTTGCTAATGGTTGGACTTAAGGGTGCCACATCCATCTATCGTGTGCATGGTGTAAAGTACATAGTGTATTAACTGGGATGAGGAAGATGATGTTAGCCGGCAAAGAGGAGAACCACAAGGACTTCATCTTTAAAAGGTTGTCCAAGGTATCAGATTGTGTGGGGTGTCTTTTGGTGTTTGGGAGCAGCGCAATACTGATGGAAAGGCAAGTGGGAAGAATGATTGGACCAGCCTATTGTTTTAAATACCCTTCCAGACAAACATGTGATGTTGTCATCAAGATATGGAAAACTGTTGCTACAGGGTTGTCAACAAGTGGACACCTGAGGGAGACCCCAAAATGTTTTTCAGCCAAGCAAAAGAATGGATCAAGCGTTTCTTAGAGCTGAGTGGTAAAAGGGACCTCTTTTAGGTACATGCACTTTCATGCGCCATATTTCAAACATATGCTGTTGTTTATTTGGAAAGAGACAGCAGCAATGTACACTTTATTGATAGCCTTGCGACAGTAATTTGCGCCATTAGACTGTTTTATTTATCAAGATATATTTTTACCATATATTTTACGACTCAAAGGACGATTCCATGTTGTCTCTTATTTATAAAAGGTTCAAATATCATTTGAAATAGGTAGTTTGCTTCGAAAAGCACTCGCATTTGGCACCCCCTCCCCAAAATTCTTATGGCTACAATTCCGAAGTAAGTATTTTTCCCGGTATGAAAAAAATAGCAATAATTTGGTTATTTGTCTTTCACCTGCTTTGTTCCCTGCTTTGTTCCCTGCGGAAATCCCTGGGATTACCTTCCCCTTGCCTTGCCTCTTCTTTACGGACAAGTTATGTACTTGACGAAATCAAAATCACGCAATGTGATACGAGAGGACCTGGGAACGAGGTTGCGACCTCGTGCGAATTTTGTAGTTTTCGGTCGATCTATTCAGAGTGTTTTGTGATCGGTTTTTCTCCTACAAGACAGCCAAATAAAGGACATTAATGGATTGACTTGTTGTTTTTCCTAGTGGCAACATTTGGCGACCCTGCCAGGACCGATGTTCAACCGATGTTTGCGTTTGTTTTGTGTGGAGACCGTGATCGAAGCCGGGATCGAAGCGAAGGAATTGAAGGAATGCCGAGCGAAGAAATGGCGGTAAATTGTGGTTTGCGTATCCTTTAGAACATCAAGCTTATGTGGTAACAAGAAGAAAGATGATGGATTCGGAGCTCGAAGAACTGCAACTTCAAGTTGAGGGAGGAATTTGTAAGCTCCCGATCGTGGAAATGGAGCAGTTAGCGGAGCATGTGGGTCTTGAATCAAAGGAATACAAAGGAAAGAGTAAGCTTGCCATGTCGCGGATCGTTCGTGCAAAAGTTGAAGTTGAACTTGAACAAATGGAAAGTAAAGTTGAATATCCTACGGAACTTCGGAATTTTATTGCTGGAACGCCACCACCACTCGAAGCAGGAAAAAATGAAGAAGAACCGAAGTGCTATGTAAACAATGCGAGGAAATGATGGAGTCCTACAAGAAGAAAATGGAGCAGGCTTCGTTAAAGCAGGAGGGCACAAAATCACCAAAAGAAGGTAACGTGTCACTCGTTGATGTAAAAACTGCTCTTAGGAGAGATTTTAAGATCATGGGTGTTATTGGAGGAGAGGAACAAAAGGACTGATTGTCCTTTGTTAGTTTAATTCGCCAAATAGATGCAGGGCTTGAGAAAGGATATAAAGAACGGGAGATAATTGATGCAGTTATTCGTACTATTAGCCCCAGCTTGAAGTTGAGATCATACTTAGAAACCATGAAAGAGCTTACCTTAGCAAAACTAAGGCAGATGTTAAGAGCCCATTACAAGCAGAAGTCAGGAACTGAACTGTACCAAGAATTAATAACAATGTGCCAGTCGCCTAAGGAAACTCCCCAAGACTTCTTAATCAGGGCCAGGAGGGAGGGGGCGTCTCTATGCAAATCGGTGGTTTAGTCATAACTGCCAGTGTGACGTCACGTCATACATCGGTGATTTTCAATATGGCGGGCAAATTTTTTTGTTCGTTAACAAAAAGATATGTCGAATTTTCTAACGTTTTGATGATTCAATAACTTTATTCAATGTTACCCAGGATTCAAAATATATGAAAGACTTCTTTGAAGTAATTTTCGGTACGATAAATTATTCAAAAGCCTCACATTTCGGTTAGAAACATACTAACAAGTGGCTGAGACGTCGGCAAAGTTTAATGGGTTGATAACGTTTTCCCGGAGCCCACGCAGAAATGCGGAGATGTTCTGATCCCAGAATAGGAGGTTTGGTACATCATATATTAAGTTTGCTCTGTGCCAAGAATTAATTCTTCAGTGCTTGTGGTTCGTCTCATCAATCCCTTCAAAGTCATTGGAGTGGCCTTTGGAGAAGCCCGAGTGAAGAAACAGCTACTTGGCATCAGGGGTCCATCAGCTGTCCTAGGCCTAGCGGTAAGTTTTGAAGTTGTTTGACTTACATTTAATAGCAGCAATACCAATATATTAGATTTGTTTCAGAAATACGCCAGTAAACACCCCTTGAGTGGAAAATGGACTTTACTGTAGTTCAGAATTCAGAAGTAGATTGTTTTGTTTTAGTTCTGCGATCCAGGTACCCTGGCAAAACAAAATCTTATGCTACGGTTGAGAGGTTTAATATAGCATGATCTGGATGTCATCCACAATGTAACTGTAAAACTGCTATGTTTATCTGGTCAAGAAAAGTCTGAGAAAAAATTTATTTGGTTAACTGATTTCTGTGGCTCACAAACAACAACAACAATAGATGTAGTACATGTACACTGTCAGCAATGCTTTTGATGGCACTTCCTTTACTTGAGTCTTGTCTAAAATGGCATATTTATGCTACTAGTCGCAAAACTGTATAAATAAATTATACTGTCATATGCTTCCAGTTCACTGAATAACAATGTGAATTGAAAACTTGCTTACAAAACTATAAAATTATTACTATTCAGAATAATTATTTTAAAGTAATTTTTTAATTGAACACAGTTTGTACAACAGTTAATCCCAAATGTTCTGGAAGAATCACTTTCTTGGACTTAAGATTGGCAACATCAATATCAAGGTTTCTGTAGGAGCCATGAGGTTGCAACCAGTGAGGAATCACACGACATGGTATAAATGGTATTCCTTCTTTGAGGGCCACCCAGAGTTGATGGTTTCCTTCAGTGATATAGGCCTTTCCATCTTGCAGATCACAAGAGATAATTATTAGTTCCTGAAAGTCATTTTTTTACTGATCCATCAAATTCCTTATAATCCCGTAGGTCTTGTGTTTTTACAATTTGAAGTTAAACGAGTAATCAAAGGAATCACACAAAAAAATTTTAGCCTGTACAGATTGTTTTTCAATATATGTAGGTTCATCAAGTGTATCAAAGTACAAGTCTGTGTTGATTGGTTTAAAAGATTCGACGAAGTCATCCTCACTGTCACTTGAATCTATATTTATGATACTGTTGTGGATAACATTAATCTTTTCTTTAAAGGACTTATTTTTAGGTTCCTTAACAGTGGGCTGGCTTTTATTTGCCCAGCTAGTAGCATATGGGTCATGACTTTGTTTGGGTGTTCCAGCATTTTGCCTTTTCTGCTATATCACCTTGCTTATCTTGTTTTGAAAAGGAATCAAATAGATGTGGGATTGAGTCAATAATATGTTCAGATAAATCCTACTTTTAAGAATTGTCTGAATTTGACTGGGTTGTGGAAGTTGTACATCCTTGTTTTTGTTGAAACATGTTTTGAGCTTTTTTGTATTCATTCTCTATTTTAATGGATTTCAAAAATAAAGGCTGACATGACATACATATTTTGTCTATACTAGATCCATTGCAAGGATCTATACATGTATACAAGTCATTGTGTAAATCTATCTTATTATTATTTATTTCATCCAAAAAGTTGCAAGCCACTGAAAACTGGTTATTAAAAATAATTATGTTATGTTTCTTGCAGGGAACATCACTGGTTAGGCAAACCTTGTTACATTGTGAGCATGTCACAATAAATGGTGTTGATTTCAGAATACCTCGCTGGGCATCAATGTGTGATCGTGAGGAACTTTTTCCCTTTGCAGGCTTGTGCCCTCTTGGTGGTAAACTGCCATAATGTTTACCACATACTCTAAGATTCTTTACAATTTCAAAATCAGATGTTATGTCCTTAGGGGTACATTTTATTTCATGCTGCCCAATCATACTATCAAATTTACGAGAACCAACCTCATTTTCACATCCCTTTAAACAGCATTGTATACCTCCAATCAACCGTCCATGCATGATCACTGTTCTAGTTATTTCATTCAAAGGTAAACAATCACGCAATGGCTTGCCACGACATGACAACCAATACAGATCACTTGTTATCTTGAATTTGCTATTTACTTGGGATCTTAAATCTCTCACAGTTCCATATGGTGCAAACGTAAATATGTGGGCTTTACCTGTTATATCAATTACTGAGATGGTTGTCACAAACCTTTTTGGCCTTATCACCATGCTGAATAGAAAACCTGGATGGTTAATTCAACCATTTTTGCACAGGGATAACTTAACAGTACACCAAAGCAAAGATACAAAATGGGGAAAAACAGTGACAAATTTAAAGTGTCTAGAGTTAGCATCATAGCTCTCCCTCAGTGCCATTACCGACACAACATATGAGCCCACAAGAAATGGATATGGTAGGGCTGATATGGTCTGCAAAATAATAGCAACAGCCAACAAGTAAACAGGAGCAGAATGAAACTTGCAGTCTAAAACTAAATTATGGGTTGTACCAAGGTTGAACAAAGTACCATGAAAAACAAGAAGGCATGTTGTAATTAGACTGGAAAGAAAACACTTTGATTTCTTATGCCAGAAATATTGTACCAGTGAGAATTTGACTTGTGGCTTTATGCGTAACAAAACTTTATAAAGTGGATCAAGCAAAGAAAAAAATACTCTCAAAATAATAGCAGCAGGGAATAGCAGTATCTCCAGCACCCAATTCAACAATGCATTGTACTTAACCAGTAGCCTTAATTAAGCAAATCCTGTATAGTACATTGCAGTAAAACAGGAAAATAAGTGTAATGATAATACATGCCAAGGCTAAAATAGAAATAAAGAGGTTTGACATGTAAACGTTTTGGAAAAGCCTTACTTTCTACTGTAATAAAAAAATAGACAATATGAAAGAGACTACCATTTTTGGTACATCCATATTTTGACTAAGGAACAAATCATGTACATGTAATGCCCAAGGGGAGTGAGCTATTTTTTCCTCATAAGATTTTGAAGGGATATGGAAGGAACATGGCAGTTTCGAACGGCTTGGGAAAGTAAGCGATGTGATTGCTAACACAGCATGAGCACGCAGGGCAGCCATCACAAGAAGCACAGTATAATGAACTTGTGGGCTAAAAAGCCAAGAAATGTCAAATAGTAAATCATACAGCAACAAGCCTGTCACCAAATACATACACAATACCATACTTTTATTCATCATTATAATTTTCCTCCTACCTTATACTAAAACAATGCACCTTTTTTTACTACACTACTTTTTTTTGTTTAAGGTTTTTTTTAACTTATTTTTTCTATTATTTTTCCTTAATTATAAAATTATTGTTTTATTACACTAAATTAATTCTTAATATTATTAACTAAAAAGAATTTGATCAACAAGACAGCATTAGCCAGCACAATTTATGCACAGGCAGTCAACACCCAACAAATACCTTGGGACACAAGGATAAAAGCCACCAATCAAATCTGAATGCAGCCAGTCAAAGATCAGTGCAAAATTTAGACCACAGCTAGCAAGTCAACAGCCACCAAAACGTTTTATACCAAGGCAGCCAACAAGGCAGCAATTTTTTTTAGACAGGCGATAAACAAGCCACCATGTAAGCCCCTAAATGCAGACAGACAGAAAGCCAACAAAATTTGAACACAGACAATAAATGCCAACAGAATTTAACCCCAGTAAGTAGAAAAAGCCAACACTTCAAGGCAGTTAAACGCTAACGCCAAATTTAGACCAAACAGCCAACAAAATTTAACACAGGCAGTCGAATAAGCACAGTTTAGAGACACAGGCCGTCAACTACCCCACAAAATTTAAAAATACCAGCAGTCAACCAGCTAACAGCTAGTAAACATAGAGTCTTGACCTTTCACCAAGCCAACAAAGTTTAACTCGCAGGAAATCAAAACGACACCCTCGCACTCAAAAGGATTGATGAGCAAAATGGCTCGTCACATTGAGAAGAACTAACAATGGCTAGAAAGGTATATTAAAGAGGGACAAAACCTCCTATTATGAGATTCTTCTGTTAAAAGCTTGATGAAAAAACGGCGGGCGTTTTGGGTGGCCTTTAGTTAACCCGAAATCAAGATGGCGGTCAACCCGATTTGTTTTCAATAAAATTTGGAACAAAAACGCACACAAAACAACAAACAGTTCTACTCACAGACAATATCCACAACAAATTTTGCACACTTACGTAAAATTAGTGAATAATAGCGCAATAATAGCTTGTATTATCCTCCTTTTTGTTTCGATTCAGTGGCTTCCCGAGGTTTAATTGAGCAAGCCAAACGAAGCCTTGACTTGTTGCTATGTGACGTCACACTGGCAGTGATGAGTCGGTCGCCGACAGATACCCGAAAACAATAGAGTCACCCCCTCCCTCCTGATCAGGGCCCTTGATCTAAGACAACAGGTTCTCTTTGCATCACAAGCTGAGGGTGGTACTGTAAAATATGAATCATCTCTGGTTCATCCCTTGTTTCTGCATGCTGTTGAAACTGGCCTACAAGATGAATCTGTCCGTAATAAATTGCGGCCGTTCCTCCAGAAAGTAGATGTTACTGATGAAGAGTTAATGGAACAAATCAACGTGGTCGTATCTGAAGATTCAAAGCGAAAGGGTAAGCTTGGAGCCAGCAATCACAAAAACATCAAAGTAAACTGCTTGGAAGTTGACGGTGAACAGGTCGAACCAGGTGGTCAAATTCAGCCCAAAAAGCCTGGGTCAAGAAAGGAAGCGAAGTCTGACAGGCCTGACAGATTAATGGTCACCCTAGAGGCTGTCCAATCAGATATTGCTGTCTTGAAAGAAGCCATGGCTTCCCAGAATATTAGAGAGAGAGAGAAAGAGTCCACTCTAGGCAACCATTTAAGAACCAAAGGAGACGTGTCTGCCCAGCATGCCAAACGGCGAACCAAGAGTTCTGTGACCACTGTTTCCACTGTGGTTCAAGTGACCATTTTGCACGAGGATGTCGCAGGGGTGCAGCCAGCAGACCAAATCAGGGAAACCAAAGGAGGCTACCACCGCGGGACAGGGAGTAGCTGATGACCACATTAAAAGGTCCCATGTTTGTGTTAACTGTGGCAGGAAAGGATTATCTTTAAAGCAATGTTGAAATTGTCATTCAGTACATTACTGTTCTCAGAAATGCCAAAGAGGCCACTGGATTAAGCATAAGCAAGTACCTGTCTAACCAGGAGAAAAGAGATGTTTCTGACAGTGGCAGGTATGTTAGTCACCTAACACCAAACCAACATGCTAAAGTTGCAAAATTGGTGGGAAAGAGATGTATGGTTCAGTGTGTTATGAACAATGTTCAAACTGAAGCATTATGGGACACAGGTGCCCAAGTTTCTATTGTTTCCAAGGAATAGCTTGCTGAGAACCTGCCTACAGCTGAGAGTCGTCGAATGGATGAACTGCTTAATGACAAAGGACTTGATCTTAAAGCAGCTAATGGTACAGAAATCCCATACGAAGGATGGGTTGAAGTTTCTTTCAAACTAATGACCTCAGATGACGAACACGGTATGTCAGTACCCTTCCTGATCTCAACAGGAGCTATGGATCACCCTATTATTGGTTGCAATGTAATTGAAGAAATTGTGAGAACCCCTGTTAGTGAGCCACCAAACAATTATGAAGAGACTTTGGTCAATGCCTTGACCTCAAGCCTTCCAATTGCAAAGCAGGAGAATGTTAAAGCTTTGATTGGTCTCATTAGGACTAACACTCCAAGTGAACTGTGTAGTGTTAAAGTAACAAAAAGGGATGTGGTAGTTCCGAAGAATGAGACAGTAGCAGTAACTTGTTCTGTTCATACTAGCCCAACCGAATCAAGACTTCCAGTATTGTTTGAACCAGATGTTGAATCACCATGGCCATCAGGACTTGAGGTCCCTGAAACATTGGTAACTATCAGAGGTGGTGCTTCATCACGTGTCAAAATTCAAGTGAGAAATACCACAGACCATGACATCACCTTGAGGAACAGGACAGTGTTAGGCAAGCTCCAGCTAGTCAAATCTGTAACACCATTAGAATTAAGAAAGAGAGAGGATGAAGAAAATTCAGCAGACTGCATTCCTTCTAGTGACAAATCATCAGAGGAGGGAGAAGATTTTGGATTGCAATCAGATGCAACTGTCAGGAAGAAATGTCAAAGCGATACTAGCAATCCACCTCCAGATGTTGATTTAGGAGATTTGACAGAAGATCATAAAATTGCAGTAGTGAACATGCTCAAAGAGGAAGCAGGTTCCTTTTTGAAGGATGATGAGGATGTAGGGTGGGCGGAAGGTCTGCAACTCAAAATTAACCTGTCCGATAATCGTCCAGTCGAGAAAAACTATACAGCTATTCCAAAGCCTTTGTATCTAGAAGTGAAGCAATATGTTGACGATTTACTCAACCGTGGATGGGTGCGGAAGTCACGCTCAGACTACTCATCACCAGTAGTTTGTGTGCGGAAAAAGGACGGTTCTTAAAGACTGTGTGTGGACTTTCGTGAGCTGAACAGGCGAACAGTACCGGACCGACATCCGCTTCCTCGGGTTCAAACAACCATTGAGAATCTTGTAGGGAACAAGTGGGTTTCTCTTCTGGACCAAGGAAATGCTTATCACCAGGGATTTATCAGCCCTCAATGTCAACACATGACTGCATTTGTAACACCGTGGGGCCTGTACGAGTGGGTGAGGATCCCATTCGGTCTCAGAAATCTTCCTGGAGAATTTCAAAGATTTATGGAGGACTGTTTGGAAGGACTTAGAGATGAAATTTGTGTACCTTATTTGGATGATGTGATTGTTTTCAGCAGAACCTTTGAGGAGCACATTGAAAATGTTCAGACAGTTTTGATGAGGCTACGTAAACACGGGATAAAGCTATCCCGTATCCACCTTTCCAACCACCATGGATGTTACCTACACACCAGTACCATGCACCACCCTGTTATGTTCCTTTGGTGTACCCGCCCTATATGCAGATGATGTATGCGTGATGCATCGAGATCTATTGACTGTGAAAGACTCTTAATGACGTTGTTGTTGAACAGATATTTATTGTATTATTTGTGGAATTATTAGTCTTCTCTTTTGTGCTGCCATGCCTTCCAAATGGGCAAATAAGTGATAAAGTTATTCGAGAATTATGACTGTGCCATCTTGAATTATGAGTGAACAAGGATAGATTTTTCAAGATTTGTATTTTCGTAAGTTTTGTTTGTATGTAGGTGCTGATATTGGGCCTGATCAACCCACATAATGCAAGGAAAGCAAGCAATAGAGTGAGAATACTATAATGCGGCATATCTTTATGGGAGTTCAGAACTCCACTGAACATTGCAGTAGAAAATGTCCCGGAGGACATTTTCAAAGTCGGGGAGTGTGTGACGTTATGTACTTGACGAAATCAAAATCACGCAATGTGATACCAGAGGACCTGGGAACGAGGTTGCGACCTCGTGCGAATTTTGTAGTTTTCGGTCGATCTATTCAGAGTGTTTTGTGATCGGTTTTTTTCCTACAAGACAGCCAAATAAAGGATATTAACGGATTGACTTGTTGTTTTCCTGCCTGGCAACATACGGCATGTGCTTTGAGCATGAAAAATGGCGTGTCGTGCACGCGCATTTAGGGCTCTGCTATCAGTAGGACTACAGGCTTAAGAACAATGCACATAATTGGTTCATGTATCATTGACAAATAAAATTAAAAAGTAATAACACAAATAGAAGCAGTGCAAGAAATAAAGCGACTTTTAATAAATTTAACAATGACCTTGTGTTGTGATTTAAAACTGTATTGCGTGACATTACATTCCTCCATAATCACGTGATATGTATTTTGCCTCGTTTTAATAAATCAGTGTGTGTTGAATGCGTTCATGGCTGGTCATTACACCTTGATGACAAGTCCAGAACACAACGGATTTCAAATTTTTTCTGCTTTTACTAGTTATTTTACAGTTTAATACAATGCTTTCTTTGAACTACATTCTTGTTTTGTCTGTTACTTGTAAACGTCGTTTATCCATGTAAATGCTCACTACTTCGGATACACAGTTTTAGCCTGTGCTGAACCTGCTGATGCTCGGCATACTTGTATCGTCAGCGGATTGCCGTTGATTGTACATGTGCATGTATCAGCATTTGTTGCTGCAGGCATGCTAAAAAAGCAGGCTGAAAAGATGGCCATGTCGAACGCAGGACTGGTACCAACAAAGAAGCTGGAACGGGGTTTGGTTGCTACTCCTCCACCTGCTAGATTCCAGTTGAAACCTACTTCTATCTTGGAAGGCTGTCATAATATATGCATCCAAAAAAGAAAAAAAAATAAGGAAAAGACAAATCAGCAAAACGGAATATAAACTCTGATAACTGAAAAGTAGAAGGTGAAAAAACAAAATTTAGTATTAAAGATTAGATGGCCGCAAAAATGTAAAGAAACTTGAAGAAACGCCTAAGGCTTCACTAACGAAACAACAGAAAATAAAGAATCTTTTTTCCCACAAATTTAGAGCTTACGTCACAATTCTGCATCGCTCTGCTCTGATCAGTTTCTGTACAAGGTTCGAGTTTTCAGACAGATAAATTTCAACAATTATGCATGCATGTGTTACAGTGAATCAAATCCGCGCAGTGCTTAAGGCTTGATTTTTAAATCTCCTTTCTCTTTTGATGGATTTTACAAGTAACTGGCACAGGTTGTTTTGAAAAAAAAGAATTCTAACGAAACTGACCGGTAATTCGGTGCGGCGTGTGGTTTTTTAAGACAAAAACGACTGAAGAGTAAATTTTGTGCCAGTGCGGCCCCTCGATCGTAAGCTTGGCCAATAAGATATTAAAATTTATCACATGACAGTCACTGTATACGTAAACTATTTTCAGAATTCGTGAGCTCAGTGAAAGACTGATTTGAAGGATCGAAACAGGATATTTCTATGATAGCTCGCTATCCATTCAGGAGTTTTGCATTGACTTTTGCGAGAAATAGTGATATTGTCCGAAATCTTGATTTGAAAGGCGAACATTTGGCGCTAAAGTTGAATCTCTCCGGATCATTCGAGACTATTCCCGGTCAACACTGGGAAAACGTTGGCGCTTTAGGGACCAGAAATGAGGGAATCTGATTGGTTGACTATGGTTATTGTCGTTAGGACCGCCTCAGTCGCGTAATAAATGTATGTACGTAATGCCAGAAAACACTTACGTTATTTGGCACATAAGGTTTGACGTTGTTGATTGTGAAACGGCCTGCTGTAATACCAAGATGCATTGCGTACCAGCTGTGCATTCCTTTGAGAGTTGCTCCACGAAGCTCACCTGTTACGTCATTCAAATAGCACTATCAGTACCTTAATAAGTAATTAATAAACACGCTTTCAGGTTAAACGCGCTTTATTTGTAAACTAAGATCAGTCGATTGTTAAAGTCTGCAGGGTTGTAGCGAGAGCGCGGGAGTTTTTCGTGGCGACTGTTGAGGTCTCAATGGTCTTATACTTTCCAGTTGGCAAGGGTGGAACCAGTTTACTTTGCTCGGGGAAATGAAAGAGGTCCAAAGGTTTTAAAAACAGTCAGTTCCTACAAATTGTTTTATTAAGCGTGGGGTTTGCTTGTTGAATCCAGCCAACTTGACATAACCTGTATGTCGCATTTTGATTCAAAGCCATTGAAATACGCCCACACTAAAGTAATGAAAACAGAATATCCTTACCAACAAAAGTGTGTTCAAAGCCTGACGAAGTTACAGCACCAACAGTGTACGGTGTAAACCAAGTAGTCCTGAGGCTGTTTTTAAACAACTGAAGAGTCTGTTTAGGTATAACTATATGTCATCAGTACAGTGAAGCAGTCCTTAACCTGAGTCATACATATATGTTATTTACCGGGCGGGAGGTCCGTATGGGAAAAAACTGAGCCCGAGGTCTTTAGTACCTAGACCGGTAAATAACTTATTTTTGCCGCGAATAGCGCGGATAAAGATCCGGACCGTGGTCCGTATCATAAAAAGCTCGACCGGTTACGAGCGCGCGATTAGCCAATCAGATTCGAGGATTTGGGATTCCGGCCCGCTGAGATGCTTGAGAAAAAAATGAAATGTGGTTCTACCTGTTACACTTTCACTCCCACAGTCAAACCTTGAGTCATACAATGTGGTTCTGCCTTTAGACATTCTAACTCCCGGAGTCGAACCTTGAGTTACACTGCACTGTTAAGACGTTTGAAACGTTTGCCCCAAGAGAAAGCCTTTGATTCGTAAATACATGTTAGATGGTGGTTCTATCTTCGTATTGCAGAAATCAGCCATAATTTGCAATATGACTTCTTTTTATGGTCTACTTCAACCCATTTATTCCCAAAGTGATTGCTGTGCAAATTCTCCGTACAGTATCAATGCGCTGTCAGGCGAAGAGCTGATGAGAATTGAGAAAACTATCGACTCATACATAACATTCAGCTAAAAACAAATTTTCTCGACTAGCTTATAACGAAGTGCATTACACTCACTAAGAAGAATTGCTACTCTACCCCTACTCCAAGAATAACCAGTTTTCTTCGAAAATGAGTTATTAAGACTAATTCGTAGGAGAGCCCCTCCCAGGAAGGGAGGGAGGGGGGTACATGCTCCCATGTTTCCTTAATGTGTTTGTACTTTTTCCCGAGTCACACATTAATAAAACCACGTGTTCCCTGAAATGTTTTAAGCCCATGTTCCCATGTTACCTAGTTCCCTGAAAATAATTCGGAAATATTCCCTGTTTCCTGAGCATAAATGCTTCTGTTCCCTTGTACTATAAATCTCCTTGGAGAGGTTCTTACGTTTACACTAGCAGGAAGATGTCCAGAGTTGTTCAGGTACTGAAAAGCTACATCCACGGGTCCTGGTGAGACGCAAATGGCATCCAGAAAATCAGTTATTCTTGCTGGCTGTGTAGCAGCTGCGCCACCAGGCAAGTAGGTCGCTAAAAGTGCTGATTATAAACAGAGAAATTCCACGTTAATTAAAAAATTCGATGCTACTGATAATTGGGAGTTAATCGTAGATCAGGGAGTGTGTTTAACATAGTTGAGAGGAGCTGATGTTAAGCGTTACTGTGGGTAAAAAAAGTATTAAGCAGTAAGGAGGGTAGGATTTTTTAGATTTCTACAGTACAAAACTTGAATACCCGAACTGAATCTTCTTTATGGATCCCTTTTTAAATCCCATTTTAATCACCCTTCACCTTATCCCACCCCCACCTCACCCCCCTAAAGAAAGATCTTGGTCCACAGATCTACAACCCAATCAACAGAATAAACGAGCTTTTCCACGTGAGTAAGTGGTCTAAAGCACAGCAACGGCCCCTGAGAAAAAATTCTTCAGGGGGTGAGAGGGGGCGAAGGTTTGGTGGGATAAATTTGTGTCAACCAAAGAAAATCAGCAAATTGAAATTTCTACATCCAACATGTGCATAGAACACCGACGCAAGATGTGCTTCATAGTGGTTCGTTCAGGAAAATCTAGACCTCTCGGAGAACCATCAGTCGTACTAGCTAAGCTACAGAGTAAGTCCTTAACTAATGTACTGGTTGAAAGTTTCGGCGTGGTTTCGCTGAACAATGTGCATTACCTGAAAAATCTCCATACGCGGGTGCTGCAAGCTTGGCAGTAGCTGATGGAGCTAAAGTGAAGGGACTTGGTCGAGTGGCGGGGTTAACAGTGATATCTGTTCCAACCTGCAGGTTACTTGTCGCTGCGTTATATATGTTGGTACAATCAACGGTTGGCAAAGGGATAGCTCGACGAACTCGATCGCCACTTGATTTTTCACAAAATAAAATATGTAATTCTGTCAGTGACTTTATAGAAGGTGCTAATATTCCTTGCAATTTAAGTACAATTGTCCACCAATAAAAAGAGCTGGTGAAGATTTTGTTTTTGATTTTTCTGTGACGGTAAGGCTTGCCGTTGTCAGGACAACAAGGGGACTTGGACTAACAACTGGGGTAAACTGGACTAAACAGGGAATTAGCTCGCTAGGGGACTCTATATAGAGAGAAGGCCGTCACTCTCTCAGGTACCCTGAGATCTAGCCACGCACTCCATTTACGGCGAACAGGAACAACAGCACTTTATTCTTCAAGATACAGCGTCGAATGCTCTCGAATTAGACAGCAAAGACATAGGGTTCAGTTATTCATAACTTTTTTGCATTCACTGATATCATCCTTCCTTTATAGTCTTTTTGGATGAAATTACCTAACTAATGTTATGATCCTGGAATTGACATCCGTAAAGAAAACCCGAAGTGTAAATTGATACAACGGAACCAGTAGTGAATATGAGAAGCAATCGAATAAAGGCCTTAGTAATAATTAAGGAAGGGTTATTGTATTTGATTGATTAGCAGGCAGAATAGTTAATGAACTACAAGGAAAGCCAGATTAGCAAGCTGTGAAACGCTCAGCCAAACTTGAAATCATAGCACTTATCTAATGGTGTCATCAGTCGTTTTATCGCTCATCCTATAGCGTTACTTGCCTTTTAATGTAGAAGATGACCAAACCAACAGGTGACTGACACAGGTGAAAGTGTTTCTCGCACAAAGTAAGAATGAAAGGAATAGGAAACAAACGGCGCGATCGCAACTATTTCATATTAGGTCAGGTGTATGACTTAAGTATAACTAAACTAGTTATTAGTCGTCATTAGTCGTCACACTTTTGCTGATGACTGTTTTTGAATATGAAATACGTCAGCTTCAGCTGATCAATTGTTAGGCAGCTAAGTAATAACAACTTTGGAATTAACCTTTTGGGCTAACATCCATGCCTTAAAAAATATCGAGAACATTTATATTCTTAAACCCAACACCGAAACTGAAGTAAGAAAGGAATGATATTTTTTTTTGTTATTTTTCCCCTAACAGGGCATCACGTTGACTCCCACCCAAAAGGAACAGATAGTCTAAGTTAGGTGACCCAATTAAAAGGCTCGAAAAATTACTTTACGTTGTTTCTAATTCCTAAATACATTTACTCTACTACCAGCAAATAGAAGATTTGGGTATTGAAACAGAAGACAGTTTCCCAGCCTTATCGAGAGTACTAGTGAATACGGAATTTTTTTTTCACACTGCAAACGTTTGCCCTAAATACGTTTTGATCATGGACTAATTACATTAAGCTAGAAAAATTCTCTGCTGTGTTTCGTGCAAAAAGAGAATCTTCGAATAGAATTTTGTGACTATGGTAATGGCCAGACTCAGTACGAAAGAATACTGTTCCTGACAAACAACGTGAATGAACTAGGTAAAACACAGAAAAATATTGCAAGAAGAAAAGAGTAACAAATGAAAATACTTCACCGGGCATCCAGAGATGGCATACGTTGAAAACATATCAAGAAGGTAACGAAAAACTTGAGCATTTTTTCGAAGGCGGTGTTGCTGTCTTGGAGTTAGGAAATAATACATGGAATTGACTTGACGAAAATTCTTCTTAACTAATTACTTTATAAATTTTTAAGGAAGAAGACGTTTTGAATAATGGGGTTAATGGCCACTAACGAATTCAAGAAAAAGCTTTAAAGTGAAAACTCATTGACTTCGTTGTTAATATTTTGTGATCAGTTTTGTGTCGTTTTATGATGCAAGTGGCACACCGTTTAAGCTGCATGTACTTTTCTAACTTTAAAACACTGGGTGATTCTAAGGCCATGTGGTGAATGAATATTTTGGAAAAGAGACGGCTTCTAAACAGTCATTCCTTCCTATCGTGATATTTTGTAATATTTCCAATTTTACGAAACTTTCCTTCATTGTCAGTGGTAGTATAAATTAACATCTCATAAAAGGGTAAGCCTTGTAGTAGTCGTGTGGTATTTAATTAGTGTTTTAACTGGTTATGTTGTTTGCTTTTAGGGGTAGTTAACATAGTATGTCATTTATGACTTAGTCTTGCGTGAAAGTGATTTGTTTCATCTTGACAGTTTGGGTGCCATGATGGTTTCCTGTTGATTTAGTTGCTGACATACCAGTCAATAAGTCTATCTTGGAATGGTGTATTGCTATTTTGGTTTTGGAGTCTCGTATTGTGATATTTTTGCTTCATAAAACTGTTCTTTCGTGCAAAACCTGATTTGTTCTTTAATAATCTGACTCTGATGATTACTGGTTTATATCAAGTTCATTTCTTTGGAAGAGTTTCAATTAGCAATATTTTTTTTTTCATGGTTATGGAACCACATGATTTTTCGCAGTATTTATTTCCCTCCCTCTTTACAAACTAAGGCTGCATCTACACTATATAACGTATAATACTTGGGCCGGCACAAAAAGCCGTATCGAATAGGCGTTTAGTTCACACAAGAAACGCTGGTTTCGGAACGATTTTTGTTTGAGTGCGCGGGTTTTTTTCCTGTTAATCGGAGCCATTTTCGTTCACATACACTAGGCCGGCACATTTTTCATGTCGACTCAAAAGCAGACATAGCTTATAGTAAGCTGAACATCAAATGTCATTCAAAATGATTTTTATTTATGGACAGCTGACTACGTTCTGGGGAAGGAACTAAGACTACTCGGGCGGTAACCATCACTGTCTTTTATTCAAATCATTATATTATATCCATAACACTGAAATAGTGAACTTGATTTTTAAGAGAGGGGGTAAGTAGTGATAACTTGCATGTTTTTTGGCACGATCTGAATAGTGATTAGTTTGTTGTTTATCTTACACTTGCATTTCTGGCTTGCCTGACCAGCTCCGATGAAACAAGCCGAGTAGAGAGCCATTTCAAAAGCGGGACTGGTTCCGACGAAGAACCCGCTGCACGGTTTATTTGCGTTTCTCCAAGTGAAAGCGAATTTCATCAGTGGAGGCTAAAAAATAAAAACAGCAGATAAATAAACAAATAATTGTTATTATGTTTCTCGCGTTACTTATAGGCCCGAAATGCTAATTGTGAAAATATGAAACACTCACTCTACAAATCTGTTTTTAAATTTGGGAAATCTTCTTCTCTGGGAAAATTTGATGGGCAGATTCAAAACATCTTTGTTATTAAACTAAAGTAAGAATCATTGTGCCCATCAAAACGTCGATCCTGAAACTCTTTTCAAGAAAAGCGCATCAGATACCGCTTCTTAAAAGGCTCGATAACTTAGCAGGACTTGAAAACCATTTTAAGATTTATGATCCCGATATTTACAAAGGAAATTTTACTAATTTTTTGGTTCTTAAGCTTAATTAAGCCAAGAAGAAGAACTACATAAAAATCGGGGATCATCCTCGGTGTAAAAACCTGTGAAGTTATTCTTTGTTATTTCACTATTATTTTCCTAGTCTCTATTGTTTTGTCTCCTTTGTTTCCCTTGTTCTACGTCACTCGTGAATGTAACACCGAGGGTGAGCCAAAAATCGATAGAATCCCATCTAAAAATGAAGCGCCGGGCTCGTAAAGTAATCTGGACCTTCGCGAAACCGGCTCCAGATCTGGTTTGAAGAAGAGGTGATAAGAGCTAGTCTCGGGTGTAATGATTTTACCCACTAAATTTAATTACAACCAGGAGCCCATGACCAGGAGCGTTCCTCTGTGTTGGGTGACGTCCCCAGCACAGTAGCAGATGTGGTTATTTTTAGAACTCATATTTCCCGCAAAGCGGTTTCCATAGTTTCCGTTGCTGTAAGTGACCAACTCGCTTTCTCTTCCGATTTTTCGCTTTTCTTCGCATCTTTTGCCCTTTTATCGCAAAAGCCATTCCAGAATTTACTCAAAGTGTATCCCACAGTTCAAAGAAGGCTTAGATTAAATAATATGTAACTAAACACGATAAAAGTTGGAGGAATGATGGAGCTACTTTTCAAGTCGTAAACGCAGCGGTACGGTTTTCTCCTCTTGAAACGTTTCACTGTTTAAGAAACTGATGAAGCGCTCAGGAGCAGAAGAATTAAAGAAAAAAGATTTATGTAAAGTTTCAAAGTTACATTTGCGGAATCCTCGCGACAATTCCATTCATTATGTTCACGAATTGGAAAGCGGTACCGTCCCCAATACACCGAGTGCTTCTTCTCAGGCTAGCGAGCATACCCAAATGCAATTAGCGCAGTCGATTTTAAGAAAGAAGCTTTGATAATGATGGGCTCCTGTTACAACTCTACATTATTTCGATTTTTGAGGGGAAAAGAACACTGAAAAGCAAAAAGAGGGAAAAAACAAAGCGGAACTCAAAGTTAAAAAATGAGCAAAGACAATAAACTCAACCCTAGGCTCCTGACGGAGCCGCTTATGACTGCTGGTTACTAGGCCGGGAATTGAATAACAAACAAATAAGATTGGAGGCGAATGTCCTCTGTCCCATCCCTGTTCTCTTATCACTGGAAACTGCGTCACTCTGAGATCAGACATAAGCTTACCGCAGTAGCGTCCCATTTATTGACACTGGTGACTGTTATCCCGTTTGGTTTATCTTTAAGCAAGTACAACTGGTACCAATTGTGGAAACCACTCACGCTGTTACCGCGCAGTTCACCTGTCAAACAGAAAGGACAATCACAATCGAAGGGGATGAAAAAGATTTTCGGTAATGCAGTTTTGCGTCATTTTTGCTGTGGCCTTAGTGTGTGGAGGCACATTAGCGTAGTGGCTAGCGTGTCGGATTTCCGAGCAGGAGGTTTCGAGTTCCATGGCTTAACTTAAATAACCTAACAAGCTGTCCCTTAACCTCAAAACTAAAGAACTTCAGTCACTACTGACACTATAACTCACGAGCTGTTTGAAATATCCACTTGAGGGCAAACAACTCTTGAATTCTCCTTAGGACAGCTTCTCCAGACAATCTCACGGCAAACGCGATCTCCAAACAACTTTTGACAAGATTACTTTCGAGCGTACGTACGTAAGCAAACTCCTGGGCGAACGTCAGGCTACTTCTGAGCGAAGGTCGTAGAACTGCGTGGTAACGTTCCTTATATACAGTTACAGAGAATTCTAGAACATTCGAAAGATTACAATAATGACAGTGGCATCACTTAACTCGGTTAATCCATGTCTTAATGTGTTGTAGAACTCTCCAGAGGGAATATTGCGCGACTCATCAAACATTTGAATGTTAACAGGCTCTAGAAAGTTCGCCTTGTAACAACCTTTCTTTTCGAGACGAGAAAAGAAAGTTTTATCAAAACTTTCTTTCAGCTCTTACACTCCTGCTTTAAACAGTGACGATGAGAGCTTATTACCATTAGTATATTTACACCTTATAATAAGGCAACACCCTTCAATTCAACAGGGGTATAAACGAACCACGCAGCATAAACCACTTTAACCCGACAGAAGACACCAGACGGGAATATCAAAGCGTCCAGTTGGTGAATTGCAACTGTTTCATTCACATTCCTTTACTTTGACAGCTTGCTACCAAACTACGTCTAACCTAAAGACATATTTTACTTCAATTAGACAAAAACGAAATCCGTATCTATAGAGGCGAGTCAAATGATCCCCTCCCCCACCCTTGTGCGTTTATTAGCAATCAAGCCCCGAAGGAAGCTCTTGAGAATTTAAGATAGGTGTGAGCCGCCAAGGTTCGCAAACCCTGATCTTATTTAAGGGTAGAACATTGATATTTGATACCCTTTTTAAGACCCAAAACCACGAAATGCACGCTATTTAAGGGAAAAATGATAACTCATAATTGTTGAACTGATAGGTTGTTTTATTTCTTTTCCTTTGTATACGGACTTTTAGCATTAGGCATAGAATAATACGTGAATTCAGGCATATAGTACAGTTTTAATGGACCATAACTTTTTCGTTTTGTGCGCTGGGGTGGATACTGCAATTTAGTGACCCTATCTAAGGAATATCTAAGGATTACAATACCAAAAAATACCAAAAAGGATGCCCTATTTAAGGACTGAGCACCTCGAAAAACCCTACCCTATCAGGCGGCATATACCTATATAGCGTATATAAGAGGGTACCCCAATCAAGGTTGTTCAAAAGAGATGGACTATAATTATATACTTACCAACAAACACATGTTCAAAGCCGGAGAAGAGGCCCTGCCTTCCGTTCTTGTTGTACTCTCGGAACCAAGCGATCGCTAAGTCATTTGCGAAATCCTGTAAACTCTGCAAAGGCAAAACAACGTAGGAAGACAAAAAATAGCATTTAATCTATTTTTTAATCTCGCTTGAAAATTCTTGTGTAAGAAAACCACTTGTTCCCTAATTATTTTGTTTTCCGGGTACCAACAATTCATTCAGAGGTTCCTTAGTTCCCAAAACATAATTCGCAAATATCCCATATGTTCCGGCTGAAAATAAATGCTTCTTACGGTTCCCTTGTTCCCTAGAACACCAAGGGAGGAGAGGGAGGGGCTCTCGTGTGACTAAGATCCGCAAGATCGTTCATCACAAGTCAGCAGTTTAAACAGTTAAACAGTTTATATTATGATTTGGATAGGCAGTCAAATGGTTTCGAGTGCAATTTGGAATAAATGAGCACAAGTAAATTTAAAAATCTACGAGTGCTTATTTATACAAAATTGTACTCGAAATCATTTGATTACCTGACAATGTTAATACTTGTGCAGCCAGGGCTATGAAAGTGCTGCAGAAATTTATGAGTGTGATCTTTGTAGGAAATTCAACTATACCACGGCGTGTTGCCTCGGAAGAATGGCTCGTTTTCTTAGCATGAAAAAGGCCGTGCAATCGGAATTAAATGACGTAGGTACTTGTTTTAAGGTTTTGAATCTCAAAATTGAGAAGCGAAGATATCCCCAACAAACATTAAATCTCAAACTAGTAGCGTCGAGTACTATTCTGCTGATTATACTACAAGAGTTAGTTGATATCTGACACGGCAATTCCCTACCAAGGCAACAGCTATTGATCACAGCATCACAAATTAAATACGCCAAAGAAACGCAGAGCGCCGTTTCAAGCTTATCATTTTTGCTCTCACGGCTTTACAGTATACAAATGATACGTCCATAAGTCAATCTTTCTCGAAAGGAAGATGACATTAGGCCTTTTTTGTGGTTGTCTTTATTTCAGATCCAGGCTCTACCAAAGCGCAGTGAATTCTGGTCCGCTAAAAGCGAGGCTCTTCCACAGCGCAGCGCTTTGTGGTCCGCTGAAAAAGAGGCTAAAAACCACAGCAAAATCTCGATTTTACCTCTTTTTCTTTTCAATTTTGATTATGAATTGCTGCTCCGCTCGCCGGCTACGCTTCCTCCGCAGCAATAAACACACCGAGGAACAAACGTTTTTTGAAAAGCCGGCTAAATGTGCCCTAAGCAAGTCTTTGTCTTTCATAATGAGAGTACATTATTAATGTTGTAAAGGTTGTAACTTCTCCATCAGTTTAAATAAGGCGGTGAACTAGAGCAACTTGGGTTTAACCAGATGGGATTGGGATGAAAATGATTATTGCGGCGGGATTGCGGGATGGAATGAAAAATAGCGGCGGGAAGTGGGATTGGAAAAGTCTATTTTGGACCCTCTACTAGATATAAGTTAAGAAACAAACAAACAAAAGAACAAAGAAGCAAACAAATGAATAAGCAAATAAACAAATAAACAAACAAGTAACCAGGGAAATAAATAAACGAAATCTCTTCCATGGCGTGCATTGCATTATGTGAAAGAGTTTCAAGTTTTTTGGAAGGGAACGGTTCGACTGCTTTGAACCAATGAGAATTACAGGTAATTGTGTTAGCTTACTGCAGCCGTGGTTCTTCCGTTAGTTTTAAGCCATTGATAGGCAGCTTCGACAGGCCCCCCTGCAACAAGGATCTCCGATAGAAAGGCATTTTGCTTCTGTGTTCTCGCTACGTTATCATCTCCAGAGCCAGGCAAATAACTGCTCAGTAGCGCTGCGTGTGAATTCAAACAAAAACGTTACTTACTTTTATCATTTTTTGGAACGACCTGCACATCTATATAGTAGCTCACATTTGCTGAAAATTGCCATTCTCAGCATTTTTGAACGAACAAAGCATTTTAGAGTGGTTTTGATTAGGGTAACCCGGCCAGCCAGGTAGGGTAACCCGGTCTGCCAGGTAGGGTAACCCGGTCTGCCAGGTGGGGTAACCCGGTCTGCCAGGTAGGGTAACCCGGTCTGCCAGGTAGGGTAACCCGGTCTGCCAGGTAGGGTAACCTGGTCTGCCAGGTAGGGTAACCCGGTCAGCCGAAGTCGTATTTTGGCATGCAAGCGAGGGCAGCTAGTGAAAGGAAAAAAACGCTGACCGCAAAAATGTGTCGTTTACCCGCCATTTTCTCTGTTTATATGCTAAGCGATCATGCAACATCCTCCTGTTAAATGCAACCTCTAAAGTTTACATGTAAACGCGGGTTATTTTTCGATCACGGCTAGGCCGGTTACCTCACCTACCTAACAGGCCCTAAGAGGTCACTCGTTTAATTTATTTACCTCCAAACTTTGTGAACACGTCTTTCGCAAGTTTTGTTTGACCAGTTTGCGTAAAACTGAAGAGTGCAGGAATGTTGTTTTGATTGACGTTCATGTCAGTACCGATGATCAGGTTATTTCCCGCCTTGTTCCACATATCTTGACAAACATTATCAGGCACATTGATATCCCGACGGACCCGTAGTCCCCTAAGGATGAAAATATCACATAATAAATCATACATTTTAATATCCGACTGTACATTACTGCTAGTTACTGCCAAAAGGCAGTGTAATTGTTTTACAGAATTGTTTTATAGACTGTGACCATTCTCTTGAAATTAAAGCTACTGAACAAGCCGGGTTCCAGAAAAGCCTATTAGCCTTAATCTATGTATTTAACCCTGAGTTATCAATCGATCAGAGAGCTTAGTGAACTCCAGAGGCTAGCAGGAGATTTCCTTACTGCAGAGACTGCCAGCTCACTTACTGACTTGTTATGTCATTTGTTTCGTTTTTCTTTTTTATTCCATTAGTTCATAATGAAGCTTGATATCCAAGTCATTTTGCGCGAATTACCTTATTATGGTATCAATCAACTCTCTGCTCATGGTCAATTTAACAATATTCTAGGAAACCATCTGCCCACCAAGAAATATCTTGAAAAACTGACTGGTGTTCATGATCTACTGACTTGTTTACAAGTACAGATACAAACCCTGACATCATGAAACCTCTCTCATCAAAGAATATATAGTCGTTATGATTCCTCTCATAGCGTTAACAAATTAAAATCATCATATCTTACATCCAACCAAAAATTCAAGTTTCTCGCTTCTTCACAATAATACTAGAAATTTAAAGCGTAATCTTGATGAGTTTCAGACGCATGTACTTCATAAAATCGATAATAGATTTAATGTTATGGGAATAACTGGCAAGAATTTCAAAAGCCATTTCCCTTGACTATAATCCTAGTCTGATCCCGGGATATAAATTTAAATACAGCCCAACATCTTTAGCTGCTGGAGGCGTTTGGATGTATATTGAAGAAGATCTTAATTATACTATAGTGAATAATAGCAAAGGCATCCGAAGATACTTTTCAGGTCTTGTGGATTGAAATTCAGTCCAGGACTCCTCGAAACAAAAGCAAGCCAACGTGATCTGTGATGTTGTTTACCGACAGTACAACTCTCCCGAACGCTTCCAGGAGTATTTTGACCGAACTTTGGAAAAGCTTAACGCTTGTGATAAATAAATCTATGTCTTAGGCGATTTAAATATAAATCTCCTTAGATTTGAGTCTTGTAATTACTCCTACAACAGTTCTGCTTTCCTTGCAAAACGTTTCTTTTATCCCGACTGTAGTGTATTGTATTGTTTCACATTCTCAAGTACACATTGAGGACCTTCTCTATGTTTTTCCCAGGATTCTGTGTGGGGGGATTGGGGAGAAGAGATCATGGCGTGATAGTGCAATCCGTAGTTTTGGCGTATTCTGTATACAATCTAGTCTTTATAGTGTAATCCCGCAGTTGAGCCACTACACCTACCATCGATAAACCTACGAGATTGTATCGTAATTCTGCTACCCTAATTGGCAACATTCTGGCGAACCGGCAATATTAAAGGAACCGTATCCAGTGGCAACACTGTTTCTGACATCAGCGATCACTTTACGCTATTTGGCATATTTTATTCCTGCATGAAGAGAACCTTGCCTCCAAGACATAGAATTTGACATTATTCCTGCTTTTCCGAAACCAAATTCATTTCGAATTATCTCAGATTGAGTGGGATTCTATCATCACTGACAATCATAATGATATTGATCGTCCGTTCTCAAGCTTTTTCAATACTTTACACAAACTTGTTACTAAGCATGCTCCTCTTAAACCGGTATCTAAAGGAGAAGCAAATCGTTTCATGAAACCCTGGATAACAAAAGACTGAGAAGGTCCATAAAGACTAAAAATGCATAATGGTACGCGGGAGATACTAATAAATATAAATTGTATAGAAACAAACTTCTCACTCTTTCCCGATTAAGCAAAAAAACTTTATTACAATGCATATTTCAGTGGTAATCTGACACTGATATGCGCAAGACCTGGGCTGATATAAATTTGTTAATTAGCCGCCGCGGTCGCTACTCTAATTCAATTACTTCTCTGAAGTATCCGAATGATAAGTTAACTCTTCGACGGCACCATGAGTTTAGAGGAACACGTCATTGATCTATGAAGGACTGCCTTTTTTCACATCCGGAAATTACTGAGTCGGATACGTCCATGCCTTAGTATTGACTCTACCAAAATACTAGTGCATGCATTAGTAAAGTCTCGCTTAGATTACTGTAATGCCCTTCTCTATGGCCTACCTGATTATCTTATTTAAAGGATAAAATATGTAATGAACGCGGCGGTCAAAGTTATCACTTGCAAGCGAAAGTTTGATCATGTCGCACCATTACTTATTGAGCTGCATTGGCTCACCGTCCGCCAGCGTATTGTTTTTAAGATCTTATTGTACACCTTTAAGGCACTCCATGGTGTGACTCTTCTAATCTGTCCTTATGTTCCTAGGCGAGTGAGTTCTTGGGTCCGCTAACTAACTTCGGCTGGAACAGCTAACGTACAAGCTCAAATCGATTGGCTTGAGGGCTTTCTCAATATGCGCGCCTTATCCCTGTCTCCCTTCCATTTGAGATTAGAAGCACCGCATCTGTCCCTATTTTTAACGCTAAGCTTTAGACCTATCTTTTTCTACAAGTCTATTTTAAGACTTTTGACTTTTTCGATTTTTAGGACTTATAGACTTTTGACTTTTTTGATTCTTAGGTTTTCCATATTGCTATATTTGTAGTTTTTAGTGTATTGATTATAATTTATGTGACACTGTAAAGCGCATTTGGGCGTCAGGAAAATGCGTTATAGAAATCTCTTAATTAATAACAACTGCTCAGTAACTTGTAAACGGTTTTATTCATGTTCAATACGGGCTCGTGGCCTTTCAAAAATAAGATTGTAAATGATAAGTGAATTGACAAACTATTTTTTAACCCAGTCTCTCCGGTTGAAATTGAATAATGTTTTTACCCCGTAATGAGGCTAGTGGCCTCTACTCTATTCCAACTCGTATTCTCAAGTTTTTTTCTTGTAATGTTGTCCTTTCATAGTTCATTCGTCACTGATTGTTCTCGTATTGTAGAAAGCTATTGAATACAACAAAATGAACGTTTAACATGAACTTGACTGACTACATGGACTATATTAAAATATTTTAAGTTTTAACCATCACGGTCAAAAAGTAGGTACGCAATGCGTACATGTGTCTACTGCGAGGTTGAATGTGGGTTCTAGGCATGCGCGTGGCTGTTATGACTGAAGGGTAGATTTAGAGTTGGGACTACATATGTTGACGAGCTTAATATTTGTGTTACGTAAACGTCAAGTTCATCGTTGAAGACATCACTGAAATCCTTTCCCACACCAACTGGCAACCCAAATTCATCCCTTCGACGGCGCAAAGTTCTCTCGGAGAATATTCAGCCGAGTCGTAGGATACAGCCGGCTCCTTAGCCCTTCTGCACTTTCCAGTAGCCTACCCAAAGACATAAAAGATCTACCAATGATGGGAAGCCAAATTCGTGCACTTTGCATTGTGCTTTCCAAAAGTGTGTTCGCTAATCTTCCTCTGTTTCCGCCATATTGAAGTGTTAGTTCCCAGGGCCTCTTCTCTTAGCTGACTTCCGGTCACTTCTATTTCCCCCTTCCTATAGCCTTTTATTTTTATGGACCATCTTTTAGTTGCATACGGTCACGCATTAATGATTTAGGAAAGCGATGTATGCTCCGCAACACCGATGTATGACATCTAAAATCGATGTATCCCGGACAAAATGATTTATTTTATTTTACAACTAGTATTAAAACGCATAACAATAACGTAATTGAACAAGACATCGATGTATCCATGTTCGATATTTTGTCCGCAAAAAAGCCCCATTCCTTTTCTTTGGTCAAATAGTAAATAAAAGTTGAGAGTTGAAAGTTGAAAATTAATCGGTTTCCAGGATTTGAGCCAAGTGCTGCGTTGTGGTACTGTTTGTTTTACTATACAGTGTGGTTCTAACTTTTTAATCTGTAGATCACACCATGTAGGGTGATCATTCTTTAGAAAGCTACTTATCAGTACTGTTCTAAGGTACCGTTTGTTTTACTGAACAGTATGGTCTTAACTTTTTTATCTGTGGATCAAACCATGTAGCGTAACCATTTCCGTGGAAAGCCACTGAATATTTTTCTGTTGGACCCGTGAAATATCAAAAATGAGACCCGGAGAACATAAACTACACGAAGTTCAAATCCCGGAAAATTTAAAACATAAATAACAGTAGTTTTTTAAGGGAAGGAAATTGGGAGGGTCTTACTGAAATGTTCTTGGGTCATGTGATTTCGTAATCGAAACGTTAGGTTTGCATGCGTCCATCAGGTACATTAATAAAACGACAAAGAAGACTAAAAAAGCAAAAAAGAAACTTACCTAGCGTCCAACTGGGGAATCAGAATCAAACACAAAAAGACAAGAAAATGCATCATATTGGACGAAATTCGCTTTGTGAGAAAGTGTTGGAGTCTTGAAGAGTTCTGGAACAGATGTGCAGTACACTCATTAGCTTGGTCCTTTTAACTTAAGGGTTCATCAATTGTTAAGTACCTTTTATCACAAAAAATTAACGCAGTTGTAAACTTGTATGGCCATTAATGGCTAAATGAGTTTCTATTTTATCCTCTTGTATTACATGGCTACAATAGTACGCGCGCTCTGATTGGCTGCTGAGCGAGAAGCCAATCAGAGCGGTCATTTCATAATGCCCGGTCGTTGTTATAATGACTGGGGATTATGAAAATTTTTCAAAAAAACATTTTTTTTAATATAGGCAAAAGTTGTCTCATTTTCAAAGAAACTGTTTCTTCTGTCACTTCTGGTTTCGATCTCATGGTAGGTGTGTTTCGGTTCAGTGAACATGACCTTAAATGACCTCTTGCGCGCAAAAGCGGATATTGAAAAACCCTTCCGCTTTTCTTTTTCCAGTGCTAAAAAGGCCATATAATAAATAACTTATTAACCTCGTCCGTTCGGTCATTACAAGGAAATCTCAGACCTCGGCCATGACGTATTGATTGAGCGATATCAAGGCCTCGATCCGAGATTTCCCTGTAATGACCTCACTCTCGGTTAACATGAGTAGCTTATCATTCAATGCATCTTCGTCATCCTAAAGCTAATTCGTTTTCCATGTCGGAACGAAATCTACTTGATTCAAATTGTCATATATTGATTTTGCTTTATCAACTGCAAATCAGAAGACTCTTTTGTAAGATCAATCCGAACACCAGTGCCGGAAAAGCACTCGTGAATAGCTAAGTGCGGCTAATTAACGCACAAGAAAAGTCATTGTGTCTAATCAGGCAACAATATCATTTTCGTTTTTCACAAAAGGATTTTGGAGAGATTTTCACCATGAGTTAGTTAAAATGATTTGAGATTTTGCGTTTAAAATTTAATTTGCGTTTTCCCTGGTTCAACCAAGAGAAATCAGAAGCTGGATAATCATTTAGTGGACTTAGTCTTGCAGTTGTTAAGTCTGTTACATTCCTTCATACTTTTAGAACAGATTCTAGATTACAATAGCTGCCGATAGAGTTGGGAAAATCAAGGTAACTCGTTCCGTTTTCTATGGTGCAACGGTCTCAAACTTATGTCGACTTCGTTTGCTATGTCTTTTCTCCAAGTGCAAGGGCAAGAGTATTTTAAGAGTGTTTATTAATAGTTTGTACTCACCCTCAAAAGTATATCATGTTTGGTGACGTTTCAGTTGCTTTGAATACAAGTTAATTTTATTATATAGGAAATATACTTAGCTGATGTATACGAGTTTTTAAAGATAGGGGGCGTTGGGACCTATAATAAACCGAAGAAACGCTAAAAAACACCTAAACCCGAAACACCGCTATGAATTTCGAACCCAATACAAAACCAAAGATTTACACACCCCATTTTCCAAAACCTTAATAGCCCCTAAGGCCGGCCTAATGGTTCTGTTATGTAGGTGGCATCCAGTGGGGCATATTGATCTCGTCTAGCCTCTGTTCATGTTTTAGGAAAATTCGCAAACTCGTACATTGAATTGCAATTGAAGCCTTTGTGGGGATTCGGCGGTCGCAAAAAACTATCCTATGGCTCTGAAAATCATCCTTAAAAATCACACTAAAATCTTGATTTACGCTCAGAAGTGTTGAGAACTTAAACGTGAATATGAAGCGATCGAAACTTGCAACAACCAGTTCAACTGTCGGATACCAAATCCGAACTGAAACCGTTTGTATTTTTTCCTAAAAATGAAAACAATACCCACAATAATAAACGGAAAAACTGCAGTTGGAAAAGCAGACAAGCCGATGTTGCTCTGAGGAAAAACCGAAAACGACCTAACAAATGGCCAAATCCGTTAAACCGTTCCAAAGTATCCTCGCGCACTCCTCCTAAAAACACTGAGTGCCATTTAGGAATTAGATATTGGCTGATGTAATTTTTTTCGGTGAGAGAAATATATAATCAATGAATAAATAACAAATGACAAGCCAACTTACTGGTTGTTTTGTATTTAGCCCAAGGCGATTAGTATCGTCAATTTGTTCGTTCCGTACCCTTGCTGAATAGTCCGCTAAAGAGTTCTTGCAACAAACGAAGTGATGACTGTACGTTGCATCCTGCAAGCAGCTGATTTTTCTTTCACCGAACGCCTAGCTAAAAAATCAACTACTTTCGAAAGTATTCCGTTTCCTCGAATTGTGCCTGAGTATACACTGCTAAGAATACGCCACGTTCATTTTCCCCTCCGCTCTGCCTATTTTCTCATAGGTTTGTAAGATTAATTAAAACCTTAAATGCTCATGTTGCTTCTGTGGAAAACTACAGCATTAACGTTGTCTCAAATTTATTTACGTTTGGACTTTTCAAGCAAGCAGGCACGAAAATTCAACGACATATTCATACGTACATACACATAAGACTAGCCTGAGCCGGCCGGCAATAATAATTATTGTCGTTCACATTTCTAGGGGTGGCGAACGGTCCTTCCAAATCTCTGGGTCTCGCAAAATTTTAGTCAAATTTCACGGGTCTCGCAGTCTCGTTTTTTAGTGGCTATGAGCCGTCTCGCAGTCTCGATTCTTATATGAAAGAGTCTCGCACTCAAAACACTTTGAAGTCTCGGTCTCGCAATCTAAAAAGTCAAAATGTCTCGGGCTCTCAAAGGAAAACGTTAGTCCTGTCGTCTCGTAAAGCCTCGCATTTACCATTTGCCACCCCTAGTTCTCAATTTACGATCCTCCATCAGGGCCCTGGCGTTTGGAATTCCTTACCTCGTGATATGACCCTATTCCCTAGATTTTCAAGTCTTGAGATTTCACTTGACAAAGTTCCTTCTCAATAGAAGTCAAAATTAAGCTAGTCCACTCACCCTCTAATTTACCATTTCCTTTCCAACCACAGTATCGACTGACTGACCGGGTGCTGGTCAATGTCAATAAGCTTGTGGCCGCTTCTATTGGGTTTTCTCTCTACCTTCATTAAAGACGTGTTATTTCTAAGTAAAGTTTGTAATGTCTGTGAGTCAAACTAAATGAACAAACAAAACTCAGTGGACGCAGACTAAGTAAGAATCGTCCGAATCTGGGTACGAAACGACTAGATTCTGGAAAGGAGGTATCTAATCAACTTGATATATACTACCAGCCGGAACAGGTCTCAACTGGCAGTTCAACCTGATAAATGCTACTCGAAATTATTAACAATTAAACTTACTCAGATCTATAATGACGAAAAAACGTTATTTCACACAATTTATAATGAATATTCCTTTATTTTGGTGGATGATGGCAGCTGATAAATGACTAGGAATAAAACAAAATTAGCAGTTTGAAACCGACATGGCGGGAGAAAAAAATTCCTGTCGTTTGATTTCCCCGCGTGCAATTGATGATACAATATAATAGACTTTTCGAACTAGCCAGTACCTTACTTTGAACTTCCTTTCACTCCATGCCCTTAAAGCTGCCGAGGCTATACCCTACGCATGCAAATTAAAATGTTCCACTTAATTTCTTTGGCCCCATTCGGGTAGCATTTTTATATACTGCTTGTTAATAAGCAGAATACGTACTTTTCGGGAATGAACGTCTAACTTGAAACTCGAATTTCGAAGCTTTGCGGAATACAGTTAAAAGAAAAGCCTGGTAGAGTGAATTGCTCGTAATTTTGTAAAAAACAATTTCGTTCGGAGAGTTTACCACATACCTCTTTAGGGGGTACTTGAAGTTGTTAAAACTGTCCTAAATTGTTGCTCGCATGGCTGAAGAGTGGACATTTTGCTCTTGAAGACGTAGATTGTAAGCGCTGCAGTGTATTTCAAATTACCACGAACTATTTTCGAATTCCCAGAAACTTCATCCCTTTTGAAGAAACCCCCGCCAGCCGCTCGTGTTTTTGCACTTATTTTTTTTTTATGAAAACCGACTATCGAAACCTTCGGGTTCAAACCATTTTCAGACATATAAAATATCCGCTTGCGTTTTCAGTCTTTCTCTTTCGCAGTCGGATTACTTCCCCAAGACCTCGTTTCGTGTTTTTCCTTCTTCGCGCTTGAGTGAGATGGACTGCGCATTAATTGTATGAATCACGTTTGGTTTCATGGTAAGCGATATGGTTTTACATGTAAATCTTGTTTGTGATTCTCTTAGAGCACTGAATGTCCGGGTGAGGGATGAGGAGGTGGTCCAAGGGTCGATCCTCTGGCCAATTTTTTTTAAAAGACGATTGGGTCACGCGATCCTTCAAATTCGTCACGAACATTAAATCAGTGGACAATTCCTAATCTAAAGTGCGACTACTCGAGCCAAGGGCACCAAAATAAATTTTCATACAAATTTTGAATGTCTGTTTTTGACGCTAAACAACAGATTTGTGATAAATTTCTACTGACTAATTTTTATAACAGTTATAGAGCAAATTATATGTATTTTAAGCGAATATAAAACATTTGTAGAGATTCTATTGTTTAGATACTCGAACGTGATAAAATTATTTGTACGAAAATTTGTTTGGGTTGCCTTGGTTCGAGTAGACGCACTGTTACTGTGTGATTAATTTTAGACAAAAGATCGAAAAGATAGCAATTTCCCGCGCAAATCTCTACAAGGTGCCTGCAAATGTAATATGTTCCTGTCAGCGATCGCTTTGCATAATTAATGTTTGCATAATTCAGAAAGCGGCCCCAATAATCGATACTTCCTTGCTCTTTGTCCAATTTTCACCGGCCCAAGTCATTCCTTACGGTTTCCTAATATGCTGACAAGTCGCCTGAAGTACGTGGTGCCATTTGTCGTGGCCGGTTTGGCGGGTTCGGCAACAGTTTACGGCTTTCGCACAACATTTTCTACAGGTAAAAACTAGGTGTGGTTTAGTATTCACGAAAATATTGCGCGTTGTACATGTTTTGTCTCATTTTTAATCTCTGCGGCGTTAAAGTGAACATTTAATTGCAATAACCGTTTTTGGGGGGGCTTGCGTTTTTTCTCGGTTAAACGGTTTTGGTCGAATATGAAGAAGCTAAGCTATGTAATTTAAAATGCATGCGCTGCTTCGAAGGAAACACACAGCTTGTGTAAACAAGCTTGCCTCCTTTGCAGAAATGTTTACTTCGGATACTATGAAGATTGGAGAATATTGCAGCTAAATGAACTGACTTCTCTATTTAGCTCGATTTCCTTCCCAAGAGAGCTAGTTTGGGTATTTTTCACCTGTAACCTCACACAGCCTCACGTTACAGCCTCACGCGAGTATATAATTTTTGCACGCAGCACGTAATTACAAAAAAAAAAAAATCGTTTTTCTGCATAAATACACTGCTCAGGTATAAATATTGCGTATTGCGTACTATGATGAAGCGAAATATATTAGTGATTTGTTGTACATTTGTGTCTCTTGGGCATATAATTAATACTGCTCAACTGGAAACACTTGACAACTATGATAGAGGTGTTTTAAGTACACCACCGAGTGCAATATACCATGTGCAATCGTTATGGTTGACAACAGCACGAATTTTGCCCTCACCGAAATGATATATAGCAAGTCAAAAATGCAGTTGAGGTTTAGTCTAGTAAATTGACAATTATTATATGTATTCTGCAGCTTTTATGTTGTTTACCCAATTTTTAAATGTATTTAAAATGTTGAATTATCCAGGAGAAGTTAGACAACTATTAAACTTGGTCCGATTAGATATAAACAATTATGTAGTCTCCATAGTTTTGAATTACATGCTTTTATTTAGCGTTGGTTGTAGATGCGAACCATTTTGATTTGAAAGAGGGTACTTTTCATAATTTGTCTTTAAAAGTGGACTAGGTCTGAAATAAGGCAGGGAAATCATTGTAAAATTTGAGTATGTGAACTGAAGGGAGAATGCATGCATGGTTCTACATATCCCTTACTGACTTGCAATTTCTAATTGCCTGCCCGCTGACACCACCTCTCATCCCTCTCTACTCCCTCCTTCTTCCCAGCTCCCATGATATTTTTCTGACGGGTCTTAGTGTACAGATCTAGGCATTAAATTGACTTTAAGATATGTTGCTGTTTTCAGCCTCTGTCCTCTATGCCAAAGATGAAAATCTAAAAGCATTTAAGGACACACATGTTGTTGTGGTCGGAGGTGGATACGGAGGAATTGCTGCAGCAAAGAAATTGAAAGACCAATGTCATGTGACCTTGATTGATGCTAGAGATGCCTTTCATCATAATATGGGGGCACAGAGATCATCTGTAGAGACAGGTGAAATGTTGAAATTATGCAGATTTAGGAATAATGAGTTCTGTCATAATTAAACAGGTATTTCATGGAAAACAAGACTATAGTAATTTATAATTACCTTATATGCCATCTTTATAGCAAGGTGGTTTATCATCAGATCACAGCTTTTTGTTCAGTCTATGGATGGTAATTTCTCGCTTCCCTGGATAAGTGGCTATCCAGAGTGTGAGACAGAACCAAGTTTTGCAAAATTGCATGCAATGCATAGGAACTTATATTTATATATATTATATATATTAATATATATGAAATTATATATTAGGCTTGGGTTGTTCAAAGCATTAGTTTATAAATTAATTTGTGCTCTCAGAGCTCCAAACTTACTGTTAAGTAAGAATGGCTATTTTTAGCTAATTTTTCATATCTTGAAGTGACAAGGTGGTGAATTACTTTTCACTTCATCAGATGTTTGTTGTAATGTGTATTGTATTTTTAGAGACGATATATATCATAATGCTGTCCAGGAAAAGTTATGGTTCTTGATGAAAGATAGATGCGAAATTGAAATAAGAAAAAACATCAATAAGAATTATCCACTATAGAAACAAATTCAAATTGTAAATTTCATTTTGGAAAAAGTTGTCTTCAGAGCCTTAATCCCTTTATAGTTTTTTCTTAACTTGTGTAGTTTGTGATATTGCTCTTATCTAGTTGGAACCAGCAGCACTGCTAAGCCCAACAATTAGTTTAAACAGAGCCAGCGTTTGTTGTATGATCTGTTGGATAATATATGCAATTGCTAGTTGCTAACTAAAATACATGCTGAAAACAACTGGGAATGATCAAATTTGAGATGCATAACAGATGAGAAATGTGAAATAGGGGTGAAATACAATATAAAAAAAATGTAACACCAGACTTATGTGGGTTGGAACTGTTAAGAAAGATTTTAGTTTTGAAGACTGTTTAATTTTGAACTGCTGCGGCATAAATTGGGATAGAGGATTTGATATGTTCATTTGCTGTCTTGCATTTTCAGGTTTTGCTAAGAAATGTTTAATTCCCTATGAGCCAACATTTGGTGAGAAGTTCAAAAGAGGGAAGGCTGTAGCCATCAATCCAGCTGAAAAAGTGTTAATGCTGCAAAATGGTGAGAACGTTTCTTATGATGAGTTGATTATTGCAACTGGGACAGGTGGTCCATTCCCTGCTAAGCTGCCTCTGGATATCAACAAGGAAAAAGCAACTAAACGCTATGAAGAATATGTCAATCTTGTAAGTTACGTTATCAGTGAAATAGCACATAAGCTAGCTCTCTGTAGAATTATTTCTGCTTGTGTCGGTGGTAAGAATGGAAAAGGTCAAAGGGAGTTGACCATATTGTTTGCTTACAATGGTGTCATAAAGCTATTTTTAAAATTGTTGCCTGAAAGTGGTTTCTTTCTCATGTTTCAGTTATATAAATGGGAAGGGATTCCATAGTTTAATAAACTTGATCTTTGTAATACAGGCTAGGGAATCTGTCTTTATAAAGTATTTAATTAACCTGCCATTTCAACAGAAGCACCTTGTAGGTATAGTACTATGTTTTAGTGATTGATAGACCAGCTTAAAAGCAGTTAAAATTTTTAATCTGAGACGTTTGTTGCAAAGGGGTACCACTCAACTACAAAACGTATTTACATGGAATCCTTTTTTGTCAGAAATGAGGTAAGAGAGGGTGAAGGGTAGACTCAGGGGGTAGAGCCTTGCTCTATGGAACTACTTGAGCCCTTGCTGGGCATTATGGGGGAAGGCGTGATATCATACCAGTTAAAGGAATGAACGGGAGCACTATTTACTGTCCTTTCATGTTCCTGTGATAAAAATGAAATAATGTGATCGAATGTAATTGGGATGATTAATGCTCATGAATTCATTTAAAAAAAGAAAAAAACGTGGAATTCCAATTGCTCATTCTGCATGAATGAATGCCTTTGAAGAGGGTCCTGAAGGGGGGGGGGGGGGGGTTAACAATCCCATTTCCCAGCCCATTTTTTTTTCGAAATTCCACTTCCCAGTTCTCAAATCCCATTCCCACTGGGAGAATTCGGAATAAAATTCCCAGTGACCGAGTCCCAGTCCCAGTGACTTAAGTCCCTTTGTGCCAGGGCAAAACCCCTTCAGGATTCTCTTTGAAAGTAGTCGTCGGAGTTTCGTGCAGTAGTCGCAACGCAACTCCCCCCATTAAGAAGCGTTGCGTGACGAGCCAGACAACGCAACTCCCCACACCAAGAATGCTTTGTAAACAAGTTGTTTTGATAAAGAAAGAGAAGTCGCACTGCCGTTATTGAGAAGGGAGGGAGCAAGGTTGGCACAGAGATGGGAGCACTGGCCTCCCACTTCTGTGATTCGGGTTCGAATCTCGCTGTCCCATCTGGGTTGAGTTTGTTGCTAGTCCTCTCCTTGGTCTGAAAATTTTTCTGTGGGTTCCCCGGTTTTTTACCCTCCCCAATTCGATTTTTATTCGAGGGCTTCAGCTTTGTCAGTTTGAACTGTAAAGCGTTACCCTCATGAAATTAAGTTACTATTATAGACTCTCAATGTATTGACAGGGTCAAGAAACGCTTCTTAATTCCTGGCTCATTTCTGCAGGTTAGAGACGCCATGAAAATCGGTGTGGTTGGCGGCGGAGCTGTGGGTGTTGAGATTGCGGGAGATATTTTGGAAGATTACAAAGACAAAGCCGACGTGTATCTGATTCATCCGAGAGAAAACCTTGTTAATGAGCAAGTCAATGAGTCTTTCCAATCGTCGATTAAGGCAAAGCTCTCAAGCTTAGGAGCAAACATGATTCTTGGTAGAAGCAAATCGATTTTTCATTTTGTAGCGATCGGACCCAAAGCTTTACAACGGCTATCTTACATATTGTCTGTGCCCCCGGCGGGAGGGGTGGGAGGTGTTGGTGACTTTTGGAATTTGTAGACGGGGATGTGCTGCTCGGACCCTGGAACCCTGAGCCCGTACCAGGCTTGGTGCAGCTGAATTTTGCTGCTCTTTACCAGACTAAACTCCTATGTTTTTTTACTTGAATGGCAGTTCCCTGTTTCCCTATTCTAGACAAAAATCTTTAACCTGTTGATCAGTTTCCTGGAAAATGATACCCTTTTCGAGACCTAAACTTTCTTACTTCTATACCCTTTACCGCATTCATACACAAAATCCAGCCTTCGTAGACAGTCCGTTTTTACCTATTCGACGCTGTAATTTGACGCCTAATTTCAATTCAAGAGCAAAGTGTCAACGCGGAACGCACAGTAAAATTTGGACGCCGCTGCTGATGGTAGCAGGTTAGCAATGAGAATGGTTGCTTCGTTATGGAGTAAGCTAGCCAGTGACGCCCGTTCGCTATAGTAGATATTGGTGGCAAAAACGTGGTTTTCCTTGAAACGCAGCCTTTTCGCTCTGACCAAGGGCTAACGCTCGAAACGTCATCACCTCCTTTTTACCTTACGGTGTTATAAATTAATTTATCAACTGGTTTGATTATCCCAATTTCTTGCTTTTGAAGACTGGCTTGCTTGTGTAAAAACCACCATAGAAAAGGAAGGTCTTCTCGCTTCGTGTGAAGTAATTACAGTAAAACCCACTTTTCGATCTCAGTAAAAAAGAGAGGCTTATTGTTTCCAAAAGAGAAAGCGACGCGGCAGTGGAGTTTCATAATTGCAAAAACTTCAGTTTTAAGAGGAAAGTGAGTTGTGTTACAAGTTCTCTTTTTCATTGGTTTCCATCTTATTCAAACAGGTGAAAGGGTAGTGAACATGGAAGAAGCGAGAGCAAAAGGATTCCGGGATGTGACCCTGAAAACAGACAAAGGGCGGCAACTCAAAGTCGACCTCGTGATCCCATGCACTGGTTTGAAAGTGAATTCTGAAGCCTATAGGAACAGTTTCCGTGAGTAAAATTAAAGGGAGACGTCATTTGTGCCCCATTGATTTGATAATAGAGATTTGCTTCGTGAAAAATGCGCTAATTTAATTTGTGTTTTGACTTGGGTAGCATCAAAAGATGAATAAATGCCGATCTCGGAAAACGAGTGATTTTTCTGTCACACCCCAACGAAACCAATCGGTGAATAAAAGTCACGCGTAGCTTATCCTATGCTGTAATTTGTCAAGTTGTTTTATTGATATCACCATTGATTCATGATCATTGCATACAATAAAATTTATGTTTTCAGGAAATCCATTTAGGCAAAACGCGAACCAACATCGTCAAATCAGATGCAGAAGATGAATTGAAAGAGTGGCGAAAGATTTTACTGCGATTTGGAGACATGGCAGACTGAGCGAAATTTCGCCAAAAGCCTTGGCAGATTTGGCCGATAAGTAATTAAGCTTTAGCGAAGGCCTCTGGAACCGTGGCAGACTTGACGAAAATGGTGGATTTTGCGAAATTTCACCAAATCTGCCCGCCTGCCTTTGAGTGCATTTCGGTCAATAAGTGTTTGGGGACTAATAATTTTAGTATTTGTGAAATAATTAACGACTTTTCGTTTTCATGTTCTACTTATAAGGTAATGCACATTTTGAAAATCTTTATTATTTTTATTTTCCCAGCTGACAAAATGGACAAACTGGGCAGGCTTCACGTCGACGAATTTCTCCAAGTCAAAGACATCCCGGATGTGTATGCTATTGGTGACTGTAATGACTTACCAGAGATAAAGTTAGCTTACGGTGCGGAAACTCAAGGGAAATACGTGGCTGATAATCTGAAACTTAAGCACGATGGTCACGCCATGACACCCTACAACATTAACAGTGAGTAATAACAGTTATAAATGGTTTGCACTCAGGAGTCTCAGTCAATTGTTTGCCGAGTTCGATCGTCTGGGTGCTTTTTTCTTAGCTTGTCAAAACATCAGTGTCAAAAACTGTTCTTCAGTTCTTTCCAGAACCACCAACACCCTGACGATCGAACGCGACAACGACTAAGTAAGTAGAGGATATTACACGGTGGAGGGAAGATATGAATTTTATGTTCGAGTGGCGAGAACAATAACTCACGACTCACGTCTATATAATACTAAACGATTAGATTATGAGCTCGAGATTTCTATCGCGTGATAACTATCACGCATAGAAATCGAGAGCGAATAATCTAATTGTTTTAGTATAAATCTACTAGTCGTTCAAAACTGGAAAAGCTTCGACCAGTAAACTGTCTAAATCTTCTTCACGGACACTTCGAAAACGTGAAGAAGCGGGACGCCATTTTGTTAGCAAGGGCACACTGCTACGCTACTCACTATCTATCACAGATTATAGTTCACCACTAAATTTTCTCCGATTCTTATTGGTTTAAATTGATCACGTGACGCGATAGTGTTCGTCCGCGGAGACACACTATCAGCGCATAGTGCCCTTCCGAGGAAAATACCCGGATGGATAGTGCCCGTCCGTGAAAATGTGAATTTTCTGACAGTTATACCGTATTTTTTAGGCAATGTACGTTGCGAATTGTTGAAATTTCAGGCTGTACGTATGGATAAATATTTGAATGATATGCATTTAGTGGGTTTTGACTGTTTTTCAACTGGCGCGCGGAAGAAAATTTAGTGGTGAACAATAAAGACAATAGAGTGTTTATGTCTCGAAACTATCAATCCGATAGTTGCCCCTTGGAAATTTGATGTTCTTAAAACTAGCATATTTGCCCTCGAAGCTTCGCTTCTCGGGCAAATATTTGTTTTAAGAACATCAAATTTCCGCGGGGCAACTATCAGCCGATACTTCCTCAACAGAAACACTCTATTGTTTAAATAGATAGTGGGTAGCGTAGCCAATCAGAGCGCGGCATTTGTGATAGAACGTTAGTAGATTTATACTAAAAGAGGATATTACATGGCCGCGCGGGATTAGAAATTTCACTTCGAGTGTACAGTATTTCCCGAGTGAGCTCAGTGAATAAGTGAAATATTTTTCAACTTGAGAAATGACCATGTCATTCTCTTTTTACTCTGTAAAATTTAGTGGTATATATGGGCCAATAAAATGAGCTCTTACTCTTTTAGAGTTCGAAATCAATAGCTACACCTGTACATTACACTTGTAAAAAATTCATTAAATTGATCTCAGAGTCAATAGTCATTGATCTGATCAATGTCAGTGCCTGGGCAACTGTGCACCTACCCGTCCCCTACGCCAATATTACCGTAACGTTTTCACTTGTTATAACTTGTTAGGTTAGGGGAGGGGTAGGTGCACAGTTGCCCAGATACTTACATTGATCCTCATTGACACCACATATGCCTTATACCATTTTTATCGACTTGCTACCACTCGGAGTATCACAGAAATTCTGCATAACAGCGCTCGATATCCGTGCGCTTGCCGATTACAAGAGCAGGATTGCTGCATGAAGGAGGCTGGGGTGCGGCTTGCATGGTTACACTTCTTTTGTTGCTTTACAGAGAGCGTGTTCATGGTGCTATGCTGTGGACGCTCGGGGGGTGTCGCGCAAGTTTGGAGGGGCTGGGTGTTTGGCGATTGGTTCGCAGCCATGATCAAAGGCAAAAGTGTCTTCACTCCAATGCAGTGGAAAAACATGGGGCAAAAGATGCCCGAAGATTAGAACACCAGACAGTCTATATAGACAGACATTATATCTGTCCACACAGCGGTAAATGTTTTTAGCTTGTAGAAAATTGTCTCTTGTCGGTTGTTAACGACTTCTTGCAAATTGTTGATAAAAAAGAAAATTGCCCTTTTGATCTTGTCTTGTGCTATCACTTCCTTCTCCTCTTGTATCGCTATCTTTGACCCTGTCGTTATCAGAATTGAATGGAAAACCGAGTGTTCCGCTCTAGCATGAAATTCTTAAGAAAGTAATTTTCCAGTCATTAGTAAGTATTCCATAACAGTATTCTATGACATGTGATGGCAATCAGTCCTTGACTCTCTGAAAGCTCGCCCGTTTGCCTTGTTTTGGGCTCCAACACCTGAGTGGCTTAGGAAAAACATAGCCGATTTATGTGATGTAAATTTTGGCCAAGGTAACGCGCTAGTCACGCATTTGTGCGTTCACAGTCCCTCTCTTAACCATTGTTACGTTGCACCACTGAGACGATCAACCAATGATATCTTCAGCTAGAAATGCAAAACGTGATTTATTGTTTTGAAGTATAGTTGATACAAAAGTCCTTATTTCGATTCTTCCTTGTTGGACAATCCTTCATTTTCTGAAGCGGATTGTGTCTCCTTTTGCCAACGCTGATGCCGGAACTCTTTCTTCCTTCTAAAAACAGATTGATTTATAGAATCACAGTTTAAAAAGTTAGGTATACGAGCAATCCTTTGGAACTTATCAAAGACGAAGGCAACGCCAAGGACGGCGTAAAATTTTTTCTACCTCACTGTTGTATCATTTTCCATTTTTTTTTCATTCAAACGGTAGACTTTACTGTTCCCAATTAAGAATTTCTTGAGGCATTTGTGGCAGCCCGAAATGAGTCACCGCGCCTCACCAGGAGGAGCGGTTACCCGTGCAGTCCTCGTGGCTTCGTAGTTTTGTGTTTTGCTCGAGACAATTGTTAGACGAGAATCTTTCTTTTATCTCGGTAAGTGTTCGCCATCCATTTGGAGTCCGGTTTCAAATGAGTGTCTTAAGTACTCCTTTATTTACTGTATTAGTTTCATAGCTTTGTTTAGTGATTTCAATGGGATTTTCCCCGATCCAGTTATCTGACTTTTGTGGTCACGCCATGTGACTTCATTGTTGTTTTGAAGACTATTTTGTCTCATATCATTTACGTTGCTTCAAGAGAAGTCATTTAAATTATGTTTTTGTTTCTTCGTTAGATATTACCTGCCTGCCGCTAGGGTAAGAATACCAGTCGATTTGTACTCTTTTATTCTTGTCGTCATTTGATTTATTCTTATCGTTACACTGTAAAGGTCCTATGAGTCGCTCAGACAGCAGAATGTATTGTATGCGATATAGTCTTCTGTAATAGGCCTCTAGCTGATGTAATTTGATTATTTAGGTTTTTGTCTGTATTAAACATTGGAAGAAAATTCCCCTGTGCCACACATTTGTGACGTTGTACACTCGCGTCTTCCAGGAGACAAGAACAGTGGTCATTTCACGTTGTTGTTTTGTCAATGTGAAAGATTCAATTCGAATGTCTGGCAAAGTTTTAATGGGGATGCCGTTCAAAAATTTGACTCACCTGGCCAGATTATTGGGGTCAAGAACTTCTGGGATCTGTTGAATGAAAAGAACAAGGGAAGCCAGTCTATTAGCAGGTTTTACGTTCATGACAGACTTCCAGGATTGCGGGATGTTGTTGGCTGATCTCGTGACATGATTATTTCTTTATTTATTTAAGTCTAGCGTCAGGTGATATCTGCAATGTTTACCGACACGAGAACAGTCCAGTCATCGTATTTTACTGTAATAGCTTAGTTACTCGATATCTGACTTCAAAATGTCCTGCTTTTTGTTATCGTTCATTTGTCCTTGAAAGAATGCAATGAGGAAAAGTCAAGTACCACGCCCTGGAAGTGCTCTTGGCGTCGTGGTCAAGACGTGTTAAGGGTTCAATTAACGCCCGGCTGCAATAAGCGGAAAGTTTGGAATATGGGGGTGTCCAGAGAAGACACTTTCACACCTATTCGGAAAATTCCCATGCTAATATAATTATGGTATTTTGATGCTAAGCATACCCGCCCATTTGTGCTCTCCGCCCAGGTTTTAATTTATTTTTGTATCAATATATAATTTAGGGAAAGTTGACTCGCTATCATAAACAGTTTATGATATCGAACGTTTCACATTACTACCACCAAATAACATCAAAGAAAAGCTTGCACTGAACGATGGTCGCAGCAACCCAAGTAACACGCATTTTTTTCAGTTTCTGTTGGACACTTACAGAGTCATTGAGTTGTTTCAATGCATCTTGTCTGGTATGTAAATCATTTTCCTCCTCTTGTGCTTGCTCGTTGTCGTGAGGTTTCTCAATCGGTAACATCGGAAACTCCTCAGCTGCGTTCCTATTACTTTCCTCTGTGAGCTTTGAAAACATATAATGAAATCTTATCAGTGAAAGACTCATTTAACATTTTCGTGCAAACTATTTTTTGTATCTTGTGACGGTGAGGCTGGCTTCACTTGGCTGCGCGAAGTACGGCTTCGACTTATCATATGAAGAGTTCAGACCTTTTCCAATAAAATAATTATGAAATAAACGATGCATTGAATAGATAAAAAGCAGCTCCATAAACAGTATAATGTGATTCACAAACCAGCGCACAAAACCAAAACATGAAACATTTTAATGTTAAAACATCAGAACAGTAGCGCAAGCCGGTGAAATATGTCTGCATAACCCACGAGGTCTTACCTTATTTGGAAAAGACGACAATGAAGCAACGTGCCTGACCTTGGTAACTGGTGGCACTTTATGGAGCGGAGGTGACACCTATGAAAATAATAAAAGGTTAAAATCAAAATTCAGTTTGGTTACTAAAAAACTTGCCCTACCATAACAATTAAATTTAAATAATAGCTAGACTGACACTCGTAAATAACTCTAACTAATCGACGTTAGAGAGTTTCATTCTGTAAGTTTGCTTTATGCCAAAAGCGCGAAGTACAGAGGCCATAAGACGTTTATGCGGGGAAAAGAAAAACATGCGTAGGTTCCATAACTGTCAATACAGGCCGCAAGATTTTTACCTGTTTTTCTACGTCCCGGGTGGGGAACTCCCCTTAGAATTGACGGGGGTGCACTTCAGACGTTTTCGAAAAGCACCCGATAACATTCCAAAACTTTGTGTAATGGGCGTGGCTCAACAAAATTCGTACGTACCCCCAAGAGGTATCAGTTCATCAACAAAACAAACATTGACGTATTGACTATTGGTAATATTATTGATAAGTGATGAATAAGACAAAAATTGACTGGCAAACAGTTCCTCTAATACTTTTACACCGAAAGGTACCGTGGTAATTCCGTCAGTGGTCATGTTGGATTTTGCACCCCAAGAGGTACCAAATTGCAAATTTTGACCCAAGTAAGGTACAACGAGCCGGGCCCTTCAAATTTTTTATGAGGTCCCTTCCCTGGCGATCTAAGTAAGTATCCATCTTGCAAAGGAGCTGCAATTACGTATACCTATTGATCATTTCTGAGAGTGAAAGGATTACGAAATCGAGCGAATAAAACCGTGACACCAATCATGCATTGCTGTCTGCATCGAGGGAGGCCCCTCAAATCCCACAGTGCAATTTTACTGAAATCCGAATCGATAGAATTTTGCAATAACAACTTACTATGTCTTCCTCTCCTTTATCAACTTTTGATGGATGCCCAAGTAACAAGCCATGAGAAGTCGTGGAAGTCCTCTTGTTCTTTCCGTTTCCTTTCATGTTTCGGTTTTTGCAGTCAGAATCGTGGCTCCTCTCCACACTGCTTCTCTCGCTGGTTGTTGTAGATCCTTCAGGATTCCCGGATGACAGGTCTCCGTCCATATAGGCCGTCACTGAAGAATCCTCTTGGTTCCTGGCACTGGCATCACTGTTTTCGTGTCGCCATGATAAATCCACGCTGATGGTCTCTTTCAGTTTGCTCTCTCTGGAAATCGGATAAAATGAGCTTTTTAAAGGCAATGTGACGTTTCGAGAGGACAGTCAGGAGTAATGAAGTGGCGGTGGTAGTGATTATAGGTGGGAGATAATTCGGAGAAATCTGGAGTGTGTGTCAACTCAAAGTTAAAAATTTGAGGCAGACATTCAGATTAAAAAGGGTGTGTCGCCTTAAGCTTTGTCCAGTCGCATTCAATTTAGCCCCGTTTGGTACCAATCCACTTTCCATGAAATGTTATTGGTGCTAGCGGCTGATAATGTCTGAAAGACAAAATCACGTTTTTGATTGTGGCAAAAAACTGGTGTATGTCTCCTAACTGATATATTTTTCCGATATGTACGTTTTAATTGCAAGCAACAGATATGGCAGAACGTTTATAAAAACTGCTATGCCGTGTGAACGTCTTTAGAAACCTCCGTCACCCGTCTATTTTAACCTCCTTCAACGTTTTTCTGCCTTAGCTCTCATGTATAATTTCTTTCTTTATTTTCAAACCATTCATCAGTTTTCCTCTGCTTATCTCCTCGCTCAAATAGGCAACCAATTCATAGTGTCTGAATTTGACACCATTCGTTCAAGAGATACTCATATTCATATTGAGCATAGCATACTTCAACACTTGCCAACAGCGTCGAAGAGTTAAAAAGATGTGCCCTCGGTTCTTCCTTAACCACAAAGTAAAACAACTGATAACAAACTCGATTAAGGTGCAATAAAGTTATTTTACTTGGCAGGTATGTTTCCCAGGAACTCGCGGCTGTTCCAAGCAGATAAAAGAGACGCTTGGGAACTGTGTCGTTTTCTTGCCATCTGCCTCTGTAAAAATATGAACAAAACTTTGAGGTCAGCCAATTTAATCGAAGGTATTTACTTTGTTCCGGAGAAGCATTCTCGCTCGGCGTAAATTTAAGACTTTTCTTCTTGTACACTGACAACAGATTTTAAGGAGGGGGGTGGGGGTGGTAGCGTGCATAAGTTCAATCCTAAGGGCTTGTAGCTTGGTAAATGAGCTGAAGAGTCCTTAAAAATCTACTAGTATACTGATGCAAATGCTGCAATCTGATTGGCTGAGCTACTGCACACTATCAGCCATTAGAGTGCAGCGCTTGGTTGAAGATCGTTTTCAAAATGGCGACGTCTTCGCGCTATAGCGAAGTTTCGCAGGAATAGTTAGTATTTTGGTATTTTTTTTCACCGACATATGATTCGTTTATTAATGGTTTTTACTAAAACAATTAGATTATTAGCTCTTGATTTCTATGAGGTGATTTTGGGATATTTCTATGGGGTGATATTGCTACAGAAATCTCGAGCTCATAATCTAATTGTTAAATAGTGCTTGGAAGCAAATTGCGAATATGGCACTCAATTCTTCATAATTAAGAGAAATAGGGATGACCAGTGTTTAGTTTCCTTTATCTGCACTGTCTTCTGTTATAAACCTCTGTGATAATATGTATGATTTATTATGTATGCACCCAATTCATAGCCTAAAACATCCGCTGACAAATTTCAAAGGAAAAAAAAATAAGAAAAATTATACGTAGGTTGGACATTGGGTAACTTTTCAGTCGATATGGAATATTTTTGCAGAAGTAAAAGTACGGCAAGGATTTTTTTACGCGCGATGACTCTGTTTAACTACTTACCGCCCGTACAGCTTCCACTCTGCTTCTCTCCCGCACTTTAGAGATCTTGTTGTTGATCAAACAGCACACCATGCAAACAACTACAATACTCGGCAGAATCGCGGTCACAAGAATCACAAAGATCCCTTCCGTTGATTTCGATTTTTCTTTCTTCGTAGTTTCTGTTGAATTTTCATTGGTTGCATTCAGTTCGTTGCTGTTTTGCAAATTATTGACTGTGGCACTGATAGACGGGATAGTCGAAACTATTGCTTTGGAAGATGTCAATGAAGACGCAGTTGGTTGGAATGAAACCCCTTTATTTCTCTCTTTGTCTAATTGCGTACTAAACAGTTCCAGTACCACTGCTTTTGCTGTGGTGAAAGCGGGAACTTCTGTTTGATGCCTCGCGGGCAGAAGAGGATTTTGCAAACCAGGTGTAGTAGAAGACGACGTGCTGAATAATGGAGGCGAACTCGATGGCTGGATCATTAATAAACTTTGTTGAGTTAATTGACTAGACGCAATTAAATGGCCTTGGTAAAGTTGTCTTGATGTATGTTTAGGTACCTTATTTGGAGCACCAACCGAACTGACTATGACAGAGCGACTGTCCGCGGTTTGCTCTAAAGTCTTTGTTCTTTCCCCAGAGGGTCCCCCAGAGGTGCCCGATTGCAGGTTGTTGGGCGAATAGTCAGTAAATGTTGTGGTTTGTATCGATCTACTTAATTGAAATGTCTGGGTTGACACAATAAGAGAACGCTGTCGAGGTTCTTTAGACGTCTTTTCAACTATCACTGAATTCTCTAACAATACGAAAGAACCACCACTGAGGCTCAATTGTTTACTCTGTCTCGGTCGTACGTAATTACTGAACACTGAAGGAAGACTCGGATTCAATGAAGTAGATGACTGAATGATAACCTTTTGTTTCCTACTTGAAAATACCTGAGTTGACGATGGAAAGTTGTTTAGTTGAAAACCTTTTGAGGTTAGAATCCGAAACTTTGTTGGACGATCTGGCTTTGCTGTAGAGCAACTAGGCGCGATCTTTACCCTTCCACTATGAATTCTCTGAGAAGATATAAAAGTGTGGTTTGAAGCAATTGCAAGTAGCGTGGAAGATGTTTCACGGTCACCAACAATGGAAGGCGAAACTTTTGAAGTGAATGAGTCCTGATTGGTCTTAAATGTACTAATGCTGTGAGCTTTCTGTCTTATCAGTTTTATTTGGGTTGTCTGAAGTCGTTCTGAAGTTGGATTAGTGAAGATTCTTGAGGGATGAACAAGCAGTGCAGGGGAGAAACGATTAATTCTCCGGAATTTACTATGCTGAACATTTTTCGTTGACCCCTCGTGAAGTCTCGTATCAAATCGCTTCTGAGAGTCGCTTGACATTAAACCTATGGTAGTTGCATCTGTAAGCTCCTTGAAACGTCCTTCAGTTGAGATGGAGCTGCTTTGCAGTAGTTCTCCTCTACTTGGCTGGGTAGAGTTTATGGAGGGGCTTGGTTTCAATTGCTGTGAATTGTTGTCAGTTGATAGGTTGGGGTTGCTTCCCCTTTTGCTTTGGATTGACTCAGTAGAGTGAGTTGCAGAGTGTGTTTGTTGAGGTCGATCGGGAACTCGACTCGTAGACACTGTTAGGTCTCTAAGCGAAGGTGTAAAGGATTGCCCAACGACCTTTAAAGTACTTTGATAAACGTTGGGCGTCGGGTACAATGATTGGCTAAGTTGGAGTGGTTCGAAGATTTGATCAGTGATCCCCGTGGAATTGCTCTGCAGCAAAACCACGGGCTTAGACGTGAAACCATTCGGGAAGGTCTGCAGTGTTGACGCTGTGGAGTGGATCGATACAAGTCTTTCAGAGGTTTGATCAGTGTTTAGTTTAGAATGGTCATACACTGGTGTTGATATGGTATGACTGACCTGTTCTGTTCTGCGTGGAAATAAACTTGTCGACTCCTTAGATCGGGTTGAGAGCATACGTTTAGATACGTGAGCAGTTGATATCCTTTGATGACTTTGTAATGGTGGAAAGGAGTTGAGGCTGCTTCCAGGCAGAGAATTCCTCGTTGAGTGCATAGCAAGGCTTTGCTTCAGTGTTACGGTAATCTCGTTGGTAATTCCTTTAGAAGACTGTGTGTGTGTATACGATGACATGCCAGCTTTAAGGAATTTGACAGAGGACTCAGCCAAAGCAATAGTGTTTGCCACGTTTTCAGTAACCGGAAGTGTTTCGTGCGACCCATGAATTGTTTGATGAGTGGACAACCAAAGCAGTGCTGTAAGTTAAACAACAGAACAAGAAAGTTAGGAAACTAAAAACAAATAACTGGGCACTCTTCAAAAGCGATAAAACGTTAAAACGTCGATAAATTCGAGTATGGATTAAAAAAAAGGGAATCATTTTCCCACTGCACCGATGTCGGTGAAGGGAGTTTTTTTAAGTGGTTATATTTTGTTTGTCATTTTTCCTTAAAAATGTAGTTTCTAATTTGTGTCCGAATCATTCTGCGTGTTAATTATTTGTTGCTTGATAAAACTTCGATCACGGCATATTCAAGGAAAGCGGCATTTATCAAGGAGGATACTTGTATCAAATTTTCCAAATTCCTTCGAGTAATTCTTAGAAGGCCTAACTAAAAAAAGGTCTGTTTAGTTTCAAGGGTTACCTTGGCAACGATGCGCGTAAACGTTCGTGACTTTTTTTTAAAGTGAGCTGTTTGCAAGCTCTTAACACGCTTTTGTTATGTATAGAGAGAGTAGGATCCTCCTTTTCAAGAAGCAGTGATATTGAATGATGTACCGTGTGACCCTTATCACATGTTGTTATTTCCCGACTACAAAAGGAAGTCGACACTAGAATGGCAACGTCAGCTACGCACAAACCGAGAAATATTTTAAAAACGTTATTCACTTCGGATTCTAATTTCTTGGCCTTTCTTTTCAGTACTTTTATCTTTCAGATCATATTTTTGAAAGGACAAATGTTAATTGAATATCATGTTGAGATGTGAGAAAGCTGTTGATATTAGACATCTTGGAAAAATAGGCCAAGCTACAAATTTAGTCAACTGATCTGCGAAGCGACTTTAAGTGCATTTTGGAATGACGGCAAATGAAATGAGGTGGTAGAAATGAAACCTTATAAAATTTTGTTAGAGTGGAAATCAGATAAACATAGCTATAACAGATAGACACTAGCACTAGCTTAGCTACATTAACCGATAACACGTGTTTTTAACAATGACAAAATGTTACATTTTGCCTCCAAAGTTAACAATTCATTTGAATTGAACTGCGGAGGGAATTGAAGGGAAACCATAGACTCAATATAATAAATTTCAACAATGCTAATTATCGAGTTCCGTGATCAAACTCAATTGAAACTGTCAAACTCCATTCAGCGAAAATGGCTGGTCAATTACAAGTTTGACGAAATCGGAATTTTTAATGATAATATTACTTTATCCTTAATAGTAAGATGCACGCAACGATTAAAATCAAAGTTCTTTGACTTAATTGCATGACGGTTTTTTTTCTTTGTAATTTCATTTCTGTAAAATAAATTCTTTTTGGTCCTTGACAATCATCTGACAGTGTGAAGAAAAAAGTACTCAATTCACCCTTAATTAAACTACCAAGATATAAATCGAAATTCTCCTCAGTGAGCGCGATATCTAGATTTTCTTATGTCAGTATTAGTTTGAGAAACTTCCTATTACAACAGTTGAATTGATTTAAATTGTCATATTTTGTTTGTCAATGTATTGATATTGAAGTGGGAGAATGAACACTGATTATTTGTGGGAATAAAATGGTTATTTATAGAGCCAACTGGTTTTCATTTCATTTAGCCAAAAAAAAATAGCACTGAATTGACCGGCTGATGTCCCCTAGCTACTGCATGACAAGCATTTCCAGAGTTTCAGCTTACTGCCAAGAAAATGGATAAACCGTTTGGAGTGGATATATTAATAATGACAATAACAGTAGTAATAATAACAGTAATAATAACAGTAATAATAATAATAATAATAATAATAATAATATTGATAGTAAATATTATAAATTGGTAAGACAATTCAGCAAAAAGAACGATTCACACAAACTACGAAGTTAAACAAACAGCTTTGAAATACTGAACGTACCTTTTTCAGAGACCTCGGGACGAAGCATGGAAGAAGATAGTTCTTTAAGAGCATTCTTACTTATGGATTGCGTGGAGATCAGCTTTACGGAACAACAGCATACAATTATAAGGGCCAGATATTTGCTAGGCCCGATGGCATGAGTAAAAATCGTCCCCCTTGTCATTGTTAACTGGAAGATTTATTTTAAATTGAGGGAACGCTTCTTCAGTTAGCTTTTTCTGAAGAAATGTAGCTAGTTACAGTAGCACCAGTTATACAGTCCTTTGCCATGCGTCGGCTGAATCCGAACTCCTTTGGTGAGGTGAACACATCATCGGAAGGGATCAAAAACATTCGTTGCAGTATGCCGTCTGTTTCTTCGACAGAGCGACACTGATTTCGCCCTGATTCAATCAATAATCAATCCATAAATGTTCTTCAGGCTGACACAACTCCTCATATCCATATATTATGTCACTGCTGCGAAAAAAACTTGTAAACCATCAAAGGGAATTAACTGAAATCCTGTTTGTTTCTGGTTTTCGAATTTGTTTTCCGGCTCGGCTAACGGTCTTTGGTCTTACATAGAATTATTTGAGACCATTCCTGATGGTTTAACATCGATATAGCAGGAAGACATGATCTGACGGTGTTAAAAATATAAAAATGCTTTATGGATAGATTTGTCAGAGTTCATTGCACACTCATTCGTGCTGGTCTTCTTATTGGTTTAATTAGTCCAACACGTGACCCGGGCAGCTCTTAGCGAATAATGCCCGTTAGACGCAAAGAACAATATAGAAAGTATTGAACAATGAACAATTATAGAAAATATAAAATTGTATTTTTCCTTATCAGGGAATTCCCCGCTAAATCGCTTTGAATGTCAGGTTTGCAACCACTTTATATCAGCTGTCTAATCGTCCTTCGCATGTGGATATAATATGAAATCAAGTTTTTCGCAAAACGCTCAGGCGTTGGTCCGTTAATAAAATTACACTAAACGCTTTAAATAGCTAAAAGAGAACTTGTAGTTGAACAGTGATGTCTAGACAAGAGCGGGTTTTCATCTCAGGAATGTCGTGTGATATTTTCCCCCAGAGTATTTTGGGGCTCTCTAAGCAAATGGGTAAATTTGTAATTATGAAATTCAAAATGCAATTTAACTACAACTCTAGACCGCGGCCGTCATAACTGGGCTTAGACAACTCTGTTTGGCAGTTATCAAATGACATTTTTCTTTTCACATGAAAGTGCTGAAAGGGATCGTCTTTTGATGCCTCGGGCAGAAAGGAAACATTCTGTTTTGGCTATAATTAAATAACAAAGGACGCGTTGACGATATTGCTCATAGATGGCTATACTGTTATGACGCTAAGGGAAAAATGTGACCTGAATTATGAAAAGACCTTTCGACGCCAGTTTGTATATAAAAATGGTCCAATAAACGCGGTCGTTGTATTTGTCGTGGTTGATTAATAAAAAGAAGTACACGCCCAGCCTTCGATCCCGCTCTTCAAGTTATACGAGACGTTTGTTCGAGTCCCGTTCTAGCCTGTTTATGTCTTATCTTTGCAACTGCTTACGTTGCTCTCATAACTGCAAAGATCTTTCACTTATTATTAAATAGATTCATATTCTAACGATAATTCATGCCTCATTGAAGTTGTTTCGTATATGACAATTAAGACTGTTCAGTGCTACGCAAGCTTGGCGCGGAGTTAGCAGTAAGGAAGTAAGGAAAGTTTTCAATGCTGAGAAGGAAGCCATGAAATAAAAAAATGTACTGGTGCTAAATTTAAACGCTTATTTGCGAGATTGACCCAAAGTGATATCTTAAAGTTAGCCACTGTTATAATAACTGTGGGATGGGCTGCCCGAGGATATACATTTTTCTCATTGAAGCAGCTCTTCGCTGCTTACTGACATAAAACTTACTCAGGATCTCAAAATCTCGATCTCCCGTCTGCACGTCAATCTCCTACATAAGTACAAACAAGTACATATCAAACACTATGGCCATATAAATTTATTACTCTTAACTCTCACAAAATATAACATGATCTCTGTACAAGGTTTCGTTTGTGTAAACATAAATTACAGTTATTTGATAATTGGTTTCTTTTCTGTTCCTTACGTTTGCCCTGAAGAGGCATTGTTTTTTTAAGATGTAGGTTTGTTTTTCCCGTAATGTGGTTTCATATTGGGCGCCGGAAGAGGGCGGATAACCGCTTTTCTTGCCGACATTGCGTTTCTTGTTTTCTTTTTTTCCTTGTCACTCTTCTTTTTCTTTTTATTCGTGTCATTAATTGAGCTGCTACCAGTGCTACTGCTGCTACTGCTACTACTGCTGTCAACGCTCTGTTTCCTTCGATGTTTTTTGTTTTCATTCTCAGTTCTAGATTCTTTTCTCGTTTTATCAGCAAGATTTTTCTTCGCCCTGGAAGACAAACTGTTTTAAAGTTAAAATCAACTAGTTACGAATGCAATTGTTTAATAGAAACTTTCAACTGTACATAGGCAAACATTGTTTGACACTGGAAATGACGGAGTTAGAGTGATGTAGAAACCTCTGCACAAGGATCTTGCAAGGTTTGATTAGGAATTATAATTTAGTAGGAGACAGGGACGTTAAGTGTTGCATGTGTGCTACTTTATTTTATCTTTAATCAGCACAAATGCTTAGAGCATTTTAATTTTTAAGGTATACTTTTTTCTGGACGTGTAACATTGAAATATTTGCTACTTACACAGTGGTTGTACTCTGCGTGTTCGACCTCCATTCCTGTAAAGGATAAAAATTCAATGTTACGTTACTCACCGCATGTGCCATACCTACAGTTCATTGACTGAAGCGAGGAATCGACGGCCAGTTTGCAGCCAGAGAACTAATTTTTTTTTTGAGAATAACAACTAAGAATTTTCTTGGCAGCACCATCGCACCCAGCAAAGCTTTTGACCTCAGTCACATGTATTCATTGCTGGAAGAATCACCAAGGACTTGCCCAATCTGTTCTGCGCTTTGATTTTACAGTGCATCACGAGCACGTTTTCCATTGTTTTCATTTATCACAGTACAGCTGGCGACTTGTAGCGAATACATGTGAGTTGACTTAGGGCACTGAGAAAAAATGCTCACTTAATTGGCCCCTTTGTACTATCGCCTGTTCGCCTTAGAAGGAAAGCTTTTAGCTATTAAGAAAGGCTTTGGGTTCACCATCGAATGTGTGTCTACGAAAGAGTCCAGGGTCGAGGGTTACTTTTGTGGGGTTCGAGGAATAGCTTTTTTTTCCAAATTTACTGACTTATCACTTAGTCTGCGAACAGCGCAAAAAAGGATTTATACTTCTTCTCATACCTTTCGAGAGGAAACAGCGATTCAAATGTATATCGAGTTACCCTGTGAGTGTGGTGAGGCTTTTTCACGCTTATCACCAGTCTGAAATAGCTGAAATATCTATGCGCCGAAGACTCGTACTGATTCTATGTAAACTATCGGCCCAGTCCCCTGATTTTTCGATCGGTATTGTGTTATTGTGCAATGGTTACTGCCCTGGGGGAGTAAAAAGGTGACAAGGAAAAACCGCGCATGCCTCAAGGTTTTAATCTCGTAAAAAAGCCAACCGCGTAGACAGTTGCCATGTTTCTATGGTCGTCAAAGAAAAGATGTTTTCAGTTTGCATCATAAACGTTCATACTGTCACGTGTATTAAAAGCCTTCGATATTATAACTTATATTAGCTTCGTTATTGCATAAAAAAATTTCTGATAAATAGTTTTGACAGAGTTAAACGTTAAGCAAATCAATAAGGTTGCAGTAGTAGTTAAATTTGTTATTATCTGATCAGCAAATTCGGATATCATTAGGGACATTATTGTGGTTAAGATATTTCTGGTTGTTAGAGTGATTATCAGTTTAATTAGAATCATTGCAATTATTGCTATTTATCATTGACGTGTGACTGTTAACCGAAAGAAGTTAGTAAGTTCTGTTAGGCTATGATTGGTTGGTTAGAACATTAACTTCTGGGGTAGCTTTGTAAATTTCCTTTTTCAGGTTTTGTTTCTTTGGTGTTGGTGTATTTTGTTTTGTTTTGTTTTGTTTTTTTTTTTGGTGGGAGTATATTTTTTTTGTTGGTGGGAGTGTATGTTTGAGGCCGGGTAAGTTCACTGGAAATGATAAGTACAAAGTGGTACTTTGCACTGAAAAAAAGTGCGATTTGGCACAAACTTAAGCCCTCCAATCGGTATATATCCATTTGCATAAGCCAGACGCTTGAATTAAACCAATACTTGTCGTGTTTTTTATTTAAAATCATTTTTGCTACAGCTTATTCATAAATTACTTTATTGATTTATTTAGTAAAATATATCTCAAAGAACGATATCTGCAAAATGGCATAAATAGAATCTATCTTTCATCTTATTTACAGACAACCGCAAAACATTTTTAACACAAGCAACTTCAATCTTTCAATAATTACACTCGATTACAAGAACAATAATTCTCTAATTAGCCTTTGATTCGTGTCGATAAAACTCTTAGCGTACGTTTTAATTTATATCTTTTTATCATTTAGTTACAGGTTCAAATAGGTCGATGTGATTAGAAATAACTCAACCGTTTTCCTACTTCAAAGCAAACGTATCATAAAGGAGCGACAAGCTCACTGTCAAAGAGCTCTGCAACAGGAACCCACTTAGTCGATAGTAGATTCAGCCATAGCAGGATAAAAGCAAAGTTTGCAGTTTTGTTAAATATTGGCCACTTAATTTTACTTTCCTTTCCTTACATTCTTCTCATACCAACCAAATGTGAACTTAAGAAACAAAAATCAAGAGTCTGTTGTGTTGCAATGGAACATAGAATAGGCTGCATTTTGCGTGTGGACATTTTGAAATGTTTCTTTCCAACGACTTACTTGCTTTCTCTAGTAAAGTTATGATTGATGTTTACTTACAACCCAACCCTTGTTAAATATCTCAAGTCCTTACGTTTGTACGAGCCCTCGCCAAGGCACGTGACACCAGTAGTTGCGCTTCCAACTCAGCACGTTCCATTGCCGCCATTTCTAATCGTGAATTGGTATTCGGAGCCGGAAGTTGTCGTTGTGATGATGGAGTCTGTGTTAGTCGAACTGTAGGCTCAGATCCTCTAGATTTATGCGGTCTGGCATAACGTGGTTCTGCTGTTGCTGACCGGGCGGTTGCACTCGGGAAACCAGCCGTGCTATCCCGTTCAAAATGGTCTACGTTGTCTTTAGCACGTGACAGGTTAGCACGGGCTCCGTCAAAAGAGTTCGGTAAGTTTTCCCTCCTTTCTGGATCAACCATGGATCGGGGTGACGTGCCTATGCTGGGCTGAGGAGCAGTGGCTACTGTTGGACGATTACTGAACATTTGTCGAGCGTTCTGAAACACAGAAGAGAGTAAGCAATGTTTAATGTTGACGTAAAAAGAAAAGTAAGTACAGAAAAACCGTTAACAACCGTTCGCTGTTTACTCCAGTTAATAAACATTGAGTCACGCAGTGCAAGTTTTGATGTGTCAAACGGGTTTCATTAAAACGCCGCTTTAAAGGTGCATGTGTGCCTTTACTTCCTCTAAGTAACACAAATGTATGATAGGCCGACATATGCACGCAGCCTTCGACCCACACGAAATTGCCCGTACTAGCACAATACTAAGGCTTTTTCTTTGGAACCATTTCCGAGAAAAAAATAGGTGGCATTAAAATGATCTTGGAAAACAAGTATTTCCAAAAATTTAAAGTGTTCAGTCTACGAAGACGTTGCCGTCGAGGAAAGATCCCTTTCGACAATAATCAAACGCTGCAAACAATGATGCAACCATTCAAAGTAGAGATTTACTCGGTGATAACCGCTGTATTATGAGCTACAAAGTTAAGGATTTACCGGTTCAGAGGGCGGATTAGCATTCCGGCTGTACGGCACGGAACCCGCTGGTGGCGGTGCATACCGCGCCATGGGCTCCGTCTCGGCAGAGGAAGGTCTTGCTGATCTGGCTGATCTGGCAGGTCTTGCCGAACCTGGACGTCTCGCCGCAGACGGTGGTCGGCCTCTGTTTGGATGTGGCACACCACCGTAAGCACGAGCATACTGTGTTGGAACAAGAAAGCGTCCCTGGTATTCTTCAGGAGAGACAAATCGTGTTTGCGGCAGAGACACCGGCGCAAGTGTTGGTTCTTCGTAAATGTGATCGTCGTCGTAAAGTACCGGACCACCGAAGGCCTGCTTCCGTCGCGTTGGGTAACCACTCCGAAATGTCTCGTTTTCCATAAAAAGGTCTTCGTCGTACTGTGGCACGTTGGGATCCAGCTCTACAAGAGAACTTAACAGTCATTAAATTCAGCAAGTCTATCTCGATGCTTAGCGGATATCTACACAATGGCGGGGAGCAAAACATGCTCCTGCGTCCACAAAATTGAAGCACTCTGAAAAGGGAAACGGAACGCCTGCCACAACAGCTTAGTTAGAAATGTTAACTCAGAGAGACGATGTACTCTCCTCACCTCATTGTTTAAAACTTTGTGCAACTTTGTGATGAAAAATGGTAGGGTTGTGGGATATGGCTTGAAATGACAACGTAAGGATATGTTAACGCCACACATATGCGCACTGAGGCGACTGTGGTAGAAGGCATAAGACCCTGCTGCTACCAAAATAATATATGAAACATTTACCTCAAAAGCCAGCAGCCATGGACAGCTGTTTCGGCCTTGTTAGGCCTCGTCAGCATGGCACAGCTAGCAGATGAGCTCTGGGTTCCTACCATTTTCCATCCCCTTGATATTTATCATGTGGGAACCCAGAGCTCATCTGCTAGCTGTGCCATGCTGACGAGGCTTAACAAGGCCGAAACAGCTGTCCATGGCTGCTGACTTTTGAGCTCAATTTTTCTTCTTCTTTTTGTTTTGGTAGTAATAGGGTTTTATCCCTTCTACCACTGACACCTCAGTGCGCATATGTGTGGCTTTAACATACCCTTACTACATTTTGATTTTGTGCAACTATAACTGTTGATCTGAGTGACAAAGGCATGCTGTTGTTGCTGCTAGGGGGTGCAAACAAGACAAGGCGACAGAACTAACGCACCAATTGATAGGCACGATGATGACCAATATTCATACGGTAGCAAAGAAAGTAAAGGCGTACGTATTTCTGATTATGCTACCGCTCACCGACCACTCCCACCACCCTTTAAAACAGCAGAATAGAGAAATAGCAATAGCAGACGTAACAAATGCTGAACGTAACGCCTTTTTATTCTTCTCCGCTATATGAATCTCCTACTTAACAATACACTTGCCTTCAAGGTCTTCATATAGTCCGTCATCCGGGTAATATTGATCCGTTGACGTATGTACATGTCTGGGCATAACAGGCATGACTGGAAAAGCTCTTTCTAACAAATAATGTACACGGTCTCTCTGCTGTGAGCGAGATGACACCTGAATAAAAATAATCAAAGTCTTCATAATAATATAGCGTTTGCACATGACGTCACGGCAGCCATGTTGGTATCCAAAACTGATCCTCCAGAAATTCAATTCTATTCTTATGCAAATATCTTCCTTTGTTTGGTGAAAAACATGGCCACTGATCGAGTGAGTGAAAAGGCACTATAAAGAAGTTATTTCATATATCACTCAAATTATTGATCAGAGTCTTATCTACTTTTGGGAAATGCCGCATTGTAGGGTTCAGAGACCTTCATTTTCTAGATCGAGTGGGAGTGCGGGTTTTTCCAGCAAGAAATTCTACCAAAAAAAGAAAGATTTCAATTTCACTCACGGTTGCTTTGAAATTTTATTGTCAAATTTGCCTAAGTTATCAAAACTTTTCTCATGATTGACTTCTTCTCGCCTGAAAAAGACAAGCAGTAAGCGATAGAAACGTCGCGATTCACATCCAAGTGAGCACATCATGATACAAATGAAAACGTTTATATAACTGATTTGTTTTTGGTTTGTTCCTGATTTTCTGTTTTACACTTTGCTATGAACGGGATTCGTATACAGGTAAAGCTCGGATCAATGTAAGTATCTGGACAACTGTGCACCTACCCCTCCCTTGACCCAACAAGTTATAATAAGTTAAAAAGTTAGCGTTAATGCTGGGTTAGGGGAGGGGTAGGTGCACAGTTGCCCAGATACTTACATTGATCCTAATGCTCTTGTGGGGTCCACTCTTATTATGTATGCGTACCGGTCGAGGTTGCCGTATTTTGTGACCAGACACTCCGTTCGGAGGGTAGACCGGCTCAGAAGCTGGGGAATGCCGCGATTCCGTATCCTACATTAAAATAAACATAACAGAAAACAAAAACATACGTGAACCATTCATTATTTTTTATCGAAACATCGTACACCTCTTACATAATGCTTTGAGGAATATTTTCCCAGTAGAAGGTCAACACCGTTCACAACGACTATTCATCTAGAGGAAGCGAGTAACAATTTCTTAAAAAATCGTGATTACTCCCAGATTACTAGTAGCATAAGGGCTTTTTCTCAATGATCGCGTTCCATATTTCTTCTCGACTTCCTTTTTAGATACATGAATCTTAAATTATTTCAATCTACCTCATCTCGTGGTCTGACGGACACCAATCGAACACCTGGCGTTTCTCTTATTGTCCATGCCGCTTCCTTCCTCGCTTCATCAGCACCTCTGCCTGATATGACATTTTGCGAATTACCAGGCTGATGAAAATAGAAGTCATAATTAACTTTATCATCATCACCTTCACTACTACTACTACCATCACCAACATCATGACCAATATCATCATCATCATCACTATCATCATCATCATTATTATTATTTTATCATTGTTAACATTATCATTATTACCATAATCACCATCATTATCATCATCTTTCAAAAACATCATTGTCATGATCATCATCAAGAGAAAATGAGATAAGAGAACGTATCTTCCATACTGGGTTCTCTTACAATGATAAGGGGACAGAATCTATTTTTAGAACCGGAAACTATTTTAACTGACCAATGGCTGATGTCCTTCTCATTACGTGGTTGTAATTTTAATGCGCCATGTGGAAACCGCGCAGCCATGGAACGAGATATAAATAGATTCCGCGCTAAAAACAGATTCTGTCCCCTTATCATATCAGACGGGGTTATGTTCTCTTTCCTCATTTTCTCTTGTCATCATCATTATTATCATCGTCATCATCTTTATCATCATCATCATCGTCATCATCTCCATTGTTATCGTCATTGTCATGGTCATTCCCGTCATTTACCTCGCAACTCTTAGCACACCTCTAACAAGTTGATAAGACCTCAAATTTCGGAGCTATTTTGTTTTCGTGAAAAGGGACATTCCCTGTGAAGCTTGTTTGTTGGACGTTCCGAGAGCCGCGTATTGGCTTCACTTTGTTATAAACTGTTTGCAGCTACTTACTTTGCCTTACAAATGTTTGGTTGCAAAGCCATGTTTGAAACACATTACTTTAAATCTCGCTGGTACGTCAAATAAATGGAAGTGCCCCTTGAAGGTGAGTGCGCGGCAGAATAGAATGAAATCCCTAACTTCATCTCTATCATGTTTAAGACCAAACAGGGAAGGCAATCACGACTTCTTACTTTTGTTCTACTTTCCTTGTCCTTTCTTTCTCTGTATTGTTTTGTCTTCTTCCTTTTTCCATCTTCTAATTCGCTTTCAGAACTGCTGCTACTGCTGCTGTTGCTGCCGCTCGAAGACTTTGAGCTGGATGTACCGACGCGGTTGTTACGCCATCGTTCAAGACGCGATCTTCTTTTGCGCCTAAAAGGTCAAATACATTAGCCTTAACGTCCGATGATTACAACTTTTACCGCAAAGAAAAGTAAAGTAAAAGCAGTCAGATTTCTTCTTGATTTCTAACGATAACCTCACGGTTACCAATCGAATTGACTTGCCTTAAAAATAGAAAACATCAAAAAACTAGAGAGTAGCCTACACTGGAAAACGGGTAAACGTTTGTTGTTGCCTTGGATATAGAAAACGCTAAGAGAGTAAATGTTCTGGTTAAAGAGAAATACCTCTTACTAACCGAGTTCGAGGTCCGTACTGTAAGTTACGGACCGAATTTTTTCCGCTCGGATTTATGGCCCAAGCGCGAAGCTAAACTGACCAATCACGGCGAGCGTACAAACTGAGAGATATAATAACTACTCTTGAACCGCTTTAATCTCAAGTTATTTTACTTACTCTGCCGTCAGACTTCTCTGTAATGAGTCAAGACTACTGGCCTATAAATAGAAGACAATAGGTATATTAATACATAAACGAATACAGGAAATACGTAAAAAAATACATGAGCCAATAAGTGAAAGAACAAATATATGTTATTTACCGGGCGGGAGGTCCGTATGGGAAAAAACTGTGCCCGAAGTCTTGAGTACGGCCCGAGGCCGAAGGCCGAGGGCCGTACTCAAGACCAAGGGCACAGTTTTTTCCCATACGGACCGACCTAGACCGGTAAATAACTTATTTATTTTTTCTGTTTGTTTGCTTTTTTTTTTAATTTGCCGCGAATAGCGCGGATAAAAATACGGACCGTGGTCCGTATCGTAAACAGCTGGACCGGTTACGAGCGCGCGATTAGCCAATCAGATTCGAGGATTTGGGATTCCGGCCCGCTGAGAAGCTTCAGAAAAAAATAAATGGCTTTATCACTGTTAATGAAAAGATTTGACGACAGTCGACGGGCCCAAACCTGGCCATTTCCTTAAAACGGAGACAGGGCTTCTTATTCAGCTTGGTTGTAGTCACGTAACATTTTAATGAGGTTAATTAGCGTATGGAAAGAGCTTGTTTGTTAAGTACATTGCACTGAAGAAGCTATGCTTTTCAAATGGTAGAATATAAAGACGACTGCAGGTGTACAGGCCAAACATTCCGACGTATGATGATAAAAACAGCAATAACAACATTAACAACAACAACAGCGAGAATAGAATTATTGATAATAAAAAGCAATAATGATGATAATGAGGATAACGATAATTGAGAATAACTGTTTATATCCCGCACATTTTGCGAATGTATTCAAACCTTATTTCCTTTAGATTGTATCCTTCCACTGTGATAATTAACCATTTACCTTAGCATTCTGATTGTATGTTATTTCTTTATCATCTTTCTCAAGTTTCCTCAGCTTCTTATCCCTCTCTCTCTCTTTCTCTCTAAGTTCCTGTCGCAGTTTCTCACGGTGGCGCATTTTATTCCTCCATCGTTCAACATTTGCCTGCAGTATCAAGTTATTAAAAGTAAACTTCTAAATAAGTAACGCTCGACTAAACTTTAGCCTCTCTCTACTTGATATCAATAATGAACTTAGTGATTTTGAGAATGGAGTCATTTTTGACAGACTGAAGTATAGCTAAAACCAAGGATCCCATTTGAGCTTCGAGTGATCTTTCATCACGAAGCATTAAAGACACCGATAAATCCGCTCTGACCAGAGATTCATGGGTCCCTTTGTTACATAATGATCGGAGTGATCTTGGATCACAAATCCTTATCCGGATCATACCAATGAAACGCACCACAGATTAACTGCTCTACCAAAACGCTATGTACAAATGTACAAATTCCATATAATCATTCACATATCAACGCAAATACAGGTCATTACAACAGAGCATCACTGACTTAATTCAGTTTACAAAGTATCCCTGCACTAAAGATTTTACCAGCTTCACTCAAGATTGGGATTTTGTTGAATATAATGGGTTTTCATTTATGGCTAATTATAAGGAATCCGTTTTAAAAACTACAATCCCAAACTGAAAGTATCAGCTTAAAAGACCACTCCTTCCTTTAAGAATTGGATAACTCAACAAAAGGCCTCGTGAACTTAGTAACAAAGCGGGTTAATTGCATAGGATTGAATACTTTGTTTATGGTGGCAGCTTTAACAGAGCTTTTAGTTTAACAGTTACTGTACTCAACGCGTGACAATTAAAGCGCTCTTTTACCTTTAAATTTAGCGATTCGTCGTCCTCGTTTAACTGAGCTTCATTTGCCGCTACAATGCTCTGAAGTTCGATCATTCTCATTTTAGCCAGCCACGCCTGCAAAGATTTTTAGGCGAACTAAGGCCTTCAGTGTAACTACAGTGTTTCTCTACAGTGTTTCTCTACAGGGTTTCTTTACAGTGTTTCTTTACAGTGTGTCTCTACAGTGTTTCTCTACAGTGTGTCTCTACAGTGTGTCTCTACAGTGTTTCTTTACAGTGTGTCTCTACAGTGTGTCTCTACAGTGTTTCTCTACAGTGTGTCTCCACAGTGTGACTCTACAGTGTTTCTGCTACTGATTTATCTGGTTCTCTGTTTAGCTTATTGACGGATACGTATGAAGGGAAACGTTGAGGGTAGCAATTATGTTTTTAAAAGAGACAGCAAGGAAAATTTTTTTCTTATTAGAAATGCAAACCAAAGATGCGAAAAGCAACTTAATACGGTTGTGATAACAATTAGAGCTTGTGCCAGCTGCAAGCTATAGGGCAGTTAAGACTTGTTTCAAAAGCTAATGTTTTTATCGCTTAAAAATATAACTTAGTACTTTGAAATTATTCATATGCATAGTTAGTCAGTTTTACGAATGTCATAAAATAACTTCTCTAGAAGTAAACAATCATGTTAACAACATGCTTAACAATTATCGTTACCGTTAAATTCGCCCTACTTCAGAAATTTTACTGGATATAGAGGCCATTACATTGCCCGCGCACGGAGATACGAAATTTCTCTTGGAGTGTTAAAAAATATTTCATGACTAAGCGAATCACTCAAAATATACCACCCGGTATATCGCTCACTTTTATATAATAAAAGCTGTTATCGGTTAGAAAGGCGAGTTATGGTCTCGAGAGTAATATTTACCAAGCACTGAGCTTGGATTTATCTCATTTAGTGAGCAGACCACGTTGGAGAGAGGATAGGTTCGAGTTACGTGACTTGCTCGAACGCCACATCACGTCTCGAACTTTTGACCTTTCAGTCTCAAGTTCGATGTATTCAAGACTTGGGTACCATACTTTGCTAAGCTGTGTAGCGAGTAGTCCTTAACATGACGAACCTTACAACGTTTAACGCATTAGACCAGTGAACTATACGTACTTGTGGTACTCCCGAATCTAAGATGATTCTTTCTCGAGGGCTCTTTTCTTCCTCCCCGTTCACCTCGTTGTTAGGGCGTGGCCCTACAAGAGATGTTTCAACAAGGGGTGGAAGGGCAGTAAAGCGGACCGACATCTCATCACGGGGATAATTGTAAGCAAGTTTTTCTTCTCTCATCTGAGGTCGGTTCTCGACAACACCAGCCAAGTTTTTCATCTGGCAAACAAAAAGAAAGAAAGCATAAATTGCATGTTTTTTTGAAGCCATTGTTACTCAACAGCTCGTACAAAGTAAATTTAAATCACACCTATCCTATCGTCTGAAGAAGACAAGCAGTTAGATGTCGAAACGTCGCAATCCACATCGAGAGACAAGCGAAAATGTTTACACCAAACTCGGACCTATTGTCAAGGTATTATCTGTGCAATGTGATCATAGTTATTTTCCTCCTTAACCCAATGTGTTCAGGATATAATTTCTTTAAGATATATCAACACAAAGTTATGAAAACGGGTATTGAGAATCTAAGGCAATGATTACCAATAGTTCACTGTGTTCACATTGTAACAAATTCTCCTTACCCGGTCTGTGTATAATGCGGAGGGACCAATCAGGAGAATTTCGAATCCAACCTTATAATTGGCGAGGTATAAAAGGTTACATTTTAGAATTGAAGAGAAGAGTTTTACCTCAATTTTCTCTGCAACTCTAGCAGGTTTCTTGGTCGGAACTGAATATTCCACATTTCGATGTGATTTCCCTCTAGCATCGCGCTCTATCGTTTTATCGTTAGCTAACTTCTTTTGTGGTGGACCAGTAGTTCGTCGTCTGTACTGTTGACTCGGTTTCTCCTGAGTTGGTGTCTGAGGATAATCCGGGAGAGGAGGAACGGGTAGTTTAGAAGGCAAGTCCTCGCTGCTTGTACTGCTGGTACTGGAAGTACTGTAAAATGGCAGGATATGATAATCAGGATTCGTTATACCAGTGCATGGGTGACTAAATATAAATGGTAATGTACGTTCATGTTGTACTGTCGGTACACACACACCAAAGTAGAGGGTCCAAAATGGGCTTTTCCGATCCCGCATCCCGCCGCTATTTTTCATTCCATCCCGCCATCCCGCCGCAATGAACATTTTCATCCCAATCTGGCCTTGTTAAACCAAAGTTGCTCTAATTCCCAGCCTTATTAAAACTGTTGACAAATTATAACCTTTACAACATTGATAATGTACTCTCATTATGAAAGGAGTGGTTTTGAGGATCATTAATTAACACCGTTTAGAAAGCAAATAAATCCTTTTTAATGTATCTTATGTCGTGTGACTCGTAAATTATGATCCCACCCTAACCCGTCCTATTCCCTGTCCCGCCAACGAAACAGAGCATATCCCAGTCTCGCCGTCCTAGAGTCTTCAGAGAAATCGGAGATGCCCGAAACAGTTTGGAATTAGTTTAACAATAATTCTATTCCTAGCTTGTAAGGGCAGGTCAACATTTGTGCGAAATTTTATGGGCGTAATTGCCAGAAACAGTCAGACTTCGATGAGATCGTCCCTCTAACTTTCTCTCTCCCTTTTTCCAGCTATGCGTTCCGTTTGTGAGGTTGTCTTTTCGTTAGATCACTCCCCGTCCTCCGTTAGACAGTCCGTTGTCCACGTTTTCGTCATCTGCCTCTATTTAAACAATAGGGTGTTTCTATCGAAGAACTATCGGCTGATAGTTGCCCCGCGAAAATCTGATGTTCTTAAAACAAATATTTGCCCAAAAACCGAAGCTTCGAGGGCAAATATGCTAGTTTCAGGAACATCTAATTTTCAAGGGGCAACTATCAGACCGATAGTTCTAAGACATAAACACTCTATTGTCTTTGTTGTTTACCACTGAATTTTCTTCCGCGCACCAGTTGAAAAACAGTCAAAACCCACTAAATGCAGGTCTGTCAAATATTTATCGATGTGTACAGCCTGAAACGTCAATAATTCGCTACTTCCATTGCTTACAAAATACGGTATAACTGTCGGAAAATTCGCATTTTCCTGGAGGGGTACTATCCATCCGGGTATTTTCCTCGGAAGGGAACTATGGGCTGATAGTGTTTCTCCGCGGACGAACACTATCGCGTCACGTGATCAATTAAAAACCAATCAAAATCGGAGAAAATTAAGTGGTGAACTATAAATGCCTATGTTTGCCTTTCCAAAATAAATATAAAGATTGAATGTGGAAAACCAAATTATCCTCTCCATCCTCTCAAATATGTGCCCGATAAACAAATTTGACGGCAATTCAAGTGAGTTACCTTGAGTGCTTACGTCTGGGATTCGCGTAAATTACTGTGGGCATTTTTGGCGGAAATACGTCATTTTCATGGACGACTTGTATCCCCAGGTTTCGACGCTTCTGTGGGAAAAGCACACTAAGTCATGCCAGTTGGCCAAAGATCCAGGTTAAGAAATCATGGATTCATTGCGATGTCTGCAAGCTTAAATGGAGGTCTAGCATACTTGTGAAGTATGTAACGAGGCGAACATTACAACGAAACAAAAGTTCTAGATCTTAGCAAATATTTATTCAATAAAACATGTTGAATCAGTGCATGATAGACTAGTGTAGCCGTAAAAATATAAAGCGAAAGAAATGCCAACTAAAGATTCCAGGGCGGCTATTATATAGCAGAAAGTGGCATGGTAGAGTAAATGACTCAAGGCTAGCTAGTGGCACACACACTGATTGACACATTGAAAAGTTACCACTAACAAACTGACGCCAGCAGTATGATTGCCAACTTATAGGAAAGTCATAGCCCATCAGGGTATTCCTCTGTCTCCACGCCGTCCATGCAACGAAGTAAAACCCTATGACGAGACATACCTTTTCTGGCTTGACTTTCGTCTTTTTCTTCTTTCTCTTTGCAGCAAATTTAATCCAGAGTAAGGCGAAGAGAAGGAACAAGACAGCAACAGTAGGGACAACTATGGTAAGTATCAACGATGCTGGAGTGGTCGTTCTTCCTGGGTTTGGTGTTACTTCTATTTCCTTAACGACATAGGGACGTAAGATGACCTACAACACCAGACACAAGGGTGGTTTACCATTTACAAACAGTTTACAGAAATTTTAAAAGTAAATGGAACACGATTTTTCTGAACGACACACAAACACGTGCATTCTTTATGACTCACCCCATATTTAAGGGCTACCACAAGCTCAGCTTCAGTCAATCTGTTGGTTGTTTCGACAACAGTTTCGGCAGATAGCATGTCTGGTCCGTCAAATATCCTGTAATAAACATCAACTACTTCCTCGCCAACGATTGGTCGTGCTCGCCTAATAGTATTTATCTACCACCAAAAAAAAAAAACAGAACATCAAAGTTAAGCTCTGACGGTTCATGGAGTTAACTCGTCCAGTGATGTACGAGACAGATTAAAATTAAGGAACGCGGGAGACTGCAACAGTTCTCTTACCACTGCAAAGATGTTGTCTGTTTGTCTTCTAAAACGCTTATTTTGCCTCTCGTAGACTTTGTAAGCGGCTGTCTTTTTCCATCGCCGAAAATCCTTGGTTGTAAAGGAGGTAGGATCTGGTCCGAAGAATTCTTGAACAATCCATCCCAGATCACGCCGTTTTCTCGAGTCGCCTTTCTCCAAACCCTGTCGGTATGCGGCAGCCAGTCTTTCTTCAAGCACTATTCGGAAAGAATCGTTCATTTCATTCTCGCTAATTGGAACAAGTATTTGGATGCCAACGATGCCCTCTCCACTCTGGGCTGTAGGGGTGACAACCGAATTGGATACACTCGCTGAAGGATTCGTCGAAGAGGCACTTCTTTTTGGCGACGAAGTTGCCACTGCTTTGGTAGATGTCAGAATAGATTTAGCCTCGGACAGTGTTAAAGATAACAACTGAGTTGTAGAAAGATGTGAAGATGCCACTTCAGAGGAGGATGGGGTTTTAGTTGTAATCACAACATTAGTTTTTGTAGTACCCACTGTAAGCCTTTCAGTCTTAGCACTTGACACATGAACAGAGGTGACTCCTACTCCAAGAGTCTTATCCAGACTTGAAATTCTGGTCGATGACGACTTTGGCCGAACAGACGAAGACAGCCCAATTATAAATGACGACGACTTCTTTACAACTTGAGAGGAAGCGTACGTTTCACTCGCTATCACAGCCGTAGAACTAGTAGATCTCGTTATGGGCGTTTTTGTTTTAACACTTGACAGTTCAACCTCGGTGACGACTACGCCGGGGCTCTTGTCCAAACTCGAAGTTCCGATCAATGACGACACCGGTCCAATGGACGAAGATAAAACGATAGGAAACGACGAAGATGTCATCACGATATGGGATGAAGTAGAACTTTTACTTGTTAACATAGATGTCCTCATGATGTTCGAGATAGAAGTCTTTGTTTTTACACTTGACAGATCAATCAAAGTGACTACTACTTTGGAACCCTTCTCTTGGCTCGAGGATGTGACCTGTGACGACCTCGTTGGAGGGGACAAAGGAAACCCGACTGATAACGACGAAGATGTCATAACAGCTTGGGATAAAGACAAAGTTATACTCTTGGATTCCGAGAAGAGCGTTGTTGTTTTAACACTCGGCAAGTCAACTGAAGGTACTCCAGACCGCTTACTCATACTCGAAGGCTCGACCGATGATTTCCTTGGCCAAATAGACGAAGGCATCGCGATAGTAAAAGAGGACGACTTTATCATAGCTTGCTTTGAGGATATCACAAACGAAGATAATATACTCAGGGTTAGAGCCCCGCTTAGTGTCTTAATTGTTACACTCGTAGACACCAGTCTACTCCTATCCAAAACTGATGACGTTTCATCTGCAACGATTGTTTGCGATGATGCCAGTACCGTCTGTATAGTTGCATCTCTACCTGAACTTTGACCCGCAGGGATAGTCATATTAGTACTGAATGTCTGAAGTTTTGTGGACACAGATGTGGCAATGGGTATTGTTGAAGACAGCAAAAAACTGGACTGTGACTGTTTCTCGCTAGTTTTTATGGTTAAAGAACTTGGGTTGTAAGGTCTTGTCGAGTCAGTGCGCAAGGCGACTGAAGACTTTGAATCTCTCGACAACGTAAGAGAAAAGAGCCGACGGGTTTCCGAAAGCAGGTTCGTTTTCCTAGAAGAACCTACAGTCGCCCCAGTTGGTAACGGCGGCAGGCGGCTGCTCTCCTCTGAAAGCGGAGACGACAAGACCGGCACAAACGAGGACGAGTCTGGAATGCTTGATACGTTTGTGGCCAAAGAAGAATAAAGGTCAAAAGTCCTCGTTAGGTCTTGCGTTCCTGTTATCGCTGATGATTTTGCCACTGTACCAATAGATGGACTGAGCTGAATGCTTGAACTTGCCAAACTTGATATCACCGGAATATTTGAAACTGACACAGGCGTTGCTAACGTTCTAGTTACTGGGATATGAGAGCCTTCTAAGTTACTTGAGGCAATCGATTCTGTTGCAAATGAGCTCCTTTTTGTTAGTGAGATCGTTAAGGATGATTGCAAGACTCCAGAAGTCATTTGGGATGTAGATTCCATCACGGATGTCGCTGTAATGTTTCTAGTAGCATCCAACGATTGAGAAACGAAGTCTCTAGAGGTAGTAGAGGGAGTGGGCCTCGGGGGGAAGCCAGGGGTACTGGAAACACCGGTGGTAGAGGAAGTGTTTATGATAGAAGACAGAATGGAGCCGTATGACTCTGGTACTCGTGTCACTGAAGCTGGTGGAGTCACGTTGAGAGGCGTTGATGAGCTAACTTCATCCGTTGGGTTTTGGCTCACAGATCTCGATACATTTGCAGCCGAAATTAACGATGATGCAACAGAAGACAATACTGAGAGCGAAGTACGAGATCTGGTCATGGAGACATTGGTAATAATGAAACTGATCGTTTCTGGTAAGCCGGAAGAGGTCGACTTCAACAAGGATGAGATTGTGGTATTAAAACTGGCCAAAAGTGTAATAGAAACGTTGTACATTCTAGAAGCACTTACAGAGTAATAAACACTAGTCTTTGTCAATGGGGTCAGTGTTCTTTGTGAATCAGAAGTTACACTGAAATATAAGGATTTACTAGACTCCAGGGTTGCATTCGTTGTTCTTGACACTGACTCATAAACAGCACTTAAAGGAGTGGCAAACTCTGTCCTTTTATGAGGCAAGGTCGATGAAGGTGTCATTGACGTCATATTTGATAATATGGCTGTGCTGACATTCAAGGTCAAAGAGAGAGGTGGCGAGGACTCTGGCAAACCTGTTGATAACCGATAAACACTCGTTGAGTTAACACTGGAGCGTGAACGAGATGTACTACTGGAACTAACTGATGCAGGTGAGTGGGATGAGTTAAGCGTGAATGCTACCGAAGAATCAACTGTCTTGCCCACGGACGGAATAGGGCTTGATCGCTGCAAAGTGAAGGAAGGTCGCTCGACGGTACTTGATGAATTTTGTTCTGCACTCTGTGAATAAAACGGTGATGACGGTAAAGTACTTGTTTTGTCTGTAGGACGCAATGTGATTCTTGTATCGGTGACCCGAATACTCTGAAGTGATTCTAGTGTCGATGAATTAATGGTGACAAGCAAAGATTCGCTGTTAACAAGCCTCGTAGTTTGATTTGTTGTCGCTAATACCGAAGGAGACGAACTGGAGAAAGAGGGCACCATTGAAGAATTACTACTTCCTGGACTAAACAAGGATGCTTTAATAACACTTGACGAGACGATCAAATCTTTGCTCAAGCTGACGTAGAAGAAGCTTGATGCCGTCAGACTTGACGTCCGCCGTGAACTACGTAGCGCAGACGTCCCTAGGGAAGGAAGTGACAACATGTGGCCGTCTGTGGATTGTTTTAAAGCAAAAGAGGAGCCTCTCAAGGACGCGCTTGCGTTAACTGGTGATCTTGTCTCAGTAAACACGCTGGTTCTGTTCAGGCGGGACGAAGAAATTATACTTGTTATCACCGTTGTGAGATTTGTGCCATACGCGCTGATAGATGGTGTTACCACTGCACCCGTTATTGAAGACTGAGAAGGTACTTTGCTGGTCTGAAAGGAGGCTGCTATACTGCTGGTGGCATTTGAGGTCACAGCAGACGACAAACTCGCATCACTTTCCAACTTACTTGGAATCAATGGGGTAAACACTGTTGCGTCCACTAGAGAAGCGGTAGGCAAGACAGAGGACAAGTACACCAAAGATACTTGGAAAGAAGGCTGGATGGATGTGTTGGGAGACAAAGGCAAAGAGTGAGTCATATGTGGTGAAGTGAAAGTTGGAAACAAAGTCGATGTTTCACTCTCGTTGGTGGAAATGCCAGAACTTGAGAAACTGTCAGAAAATTCCGTTGAACTCACCGACATACTGTGCAGTGCCGATGGGCTTAGCGGTGACAGGCTCCGAGGTTGAGATACAGGACTCGATCGCTGTAGCGCAGACGTCTTTCGAGTAAAAATTGAAGACAGCGAGTCTAAAGTCCAAAAACGAGACAAAGATCTTGTACCTTGTGTGGAGAAAGTACTTGATGATGATAACGAGCTTCTTGTTTCTACCGAAGTGGACGCAACAAGTAGCGTTAAGTATGTCATGGTATTCGGATTTGACAAGAGCGATGACAGACTTGACTTTACTCGTGCTGATAACACGGTTGTGGCCACAGTGCCACGGGCTGAAATATTGCTGGACATAAAACTGCCCGATGATAAGTCATGGGCCGTTGTGCTTGCGGACAATAAGGACTTCGCGGATTGTGTCATGTCCAGTACCGCACTGATGCTAAGGGAGCCAAGGGAACTCTTTGCAAAGCTTTGATGAGATAAAGTTTGGAAGGAGGGCAAGATCGTTGATTCCAGGCTTGACCTGTCGTTGGTAGAGGAAAAACCCATAATATACGTTGCCGACATTTCACGAACCGTGGCAGATGTGTTTAGTGAAAAGAGTGTGGTGGGCTTGAATTCAGTGGAACTGGAGTTCAGCATTGGCATCGAAGATTGATTTGATACGGCTTCAAGTGACTGTGAAATTCTACTCGTAACCTGAGATTGCGTGGAAGCCGTGTACAGAACGCTAGTGCTTGCCCCTGATTCAGTGGATGCTGAGAAAGTATGATCAAAGGTTTTTAAAACTGGCCCAGTGATTTGCAAAGAACTTTTGTTTGCTGCTGTTGATCGAACTACGGTTTCCATTCTACCAGTTGATGTCACCAATAAGGACGAAAATATTGACGATGACGATTGAAGAGAGCTTGCGTTTAAAGTGTGCTGCCTGAATTCTTCTGTACTTGTAACCAATGAGCGGAATACAGTTGCATTGACACTTGAAACCGATTGGATCGTCGCCAATAACGACGAAAATCCCGACGAAATTCTTGAGCTCTGGTCCTTATAAGTGGGCTGGCTAGGTTTCTCCGAGCGTGTAATCAATGAAGGCGGTTGGTTGGTGGCTACAGACGTCGAGGGTGGACTCAATTCCGTTCGTTTTGGAAAAGACGTAAAACTCATCGACTGCATAAACAGTAAAGTTGCATTGATCAAAGACGATGGCGATCCAAAAACAAGTGAAAAACTATCTAACGGTTCTGTGCTTTGATTAAGCGGTAACGTCGGTGTCACCAAGCTTGTACTCACACCAGTGATCGCCACAATAGAAGACTTAACCGATGAGCTCGACAGTGGTGTGTGTTTCTGTGATGACCTATGGCTCGTAGCCTTATCAGACACGACGCTAAAAAAAACATTTGAAGTAGGCAACGAGGTCTGTGTTAGCACGGATGCGACTGGAGTGCGAGATTTCGAGCTCCTTGAGGAGGTACCCAAACCTAAAAAAACAGAAAAGACAAGGGAACAAATGATTGAGTATTTCACATAAACGTATCTGCTGCATTATCTGCATGCTCAGGTTTTGATCGACACACTAGATTTGTATTAACAAGTATTAGGTCAACATTACGTAATTCTAAATTATACCTGAAGGTGTGTATTTGTAACTGTAGCCTAACTCGTGTTTACTTTATCTCAAGCATCTTAGCAAACAGGGTTTAGGGAACTTAAATGGGCCGGTGTGCTTTGAAAGTGATTGTTTAAATATGAGAATATTGTTTACATTTACTGGAAATCGTGATGTACCCACTCATTTGCCTTAAGCTTGGTTTATAATTTTTGCAACTCTTATACTCAATCGAGATCAAATGAATTTATATCGAGATATACATTTTTATTTACAAGAAGTGTTTGTGCTTCTAACAATAAGCTAGTTACCATAAATGCCACATAGATTTTTAAGGTCAGTTTAAATCGTCCAGTGCTCCAATACACTCAAAGTGACCTAGCTAAAATGTTAAGGAAACTTACTTGTTCGGTTATGCACAATTATAGATGTCGCCGGAGAACAAGAAGAGCAATATACATCCACGGCGAGTGACACTTCGGGTGTATGTAAAGAAAACTCTGCGGAATGTCTGGGTGTAGGGAAAACAGAACGAAACGAAACAAGCGTGTCAGTGCTTCGCGAACTAGTGACAGTTATGGCAGCTGTTTTCATTGAGATTGAAGACCCCAGTGAAGCAACCTGGGAACGTACTGTCATAATAGAGTGATCTGCGGATGTGGTCACAATCGGCTTTGTAGGATTCCCAGTGATTTGGTCATCGGACTGCATCTTCCCAACTGAAAATGAAGGTCTGTTCAGAATCGGTGACAAGACCCGTGCTGAAGATAATTCATTTATACGCTGACTAGAAGACGCTGGAAATAGCTTGACCCGTGTACTTGAATAATTTAAATTCTCCTCTATAGAAATCCATTCCGAAGGAAGCGCTGCAAAACTTGACGCAGATGATGCAGATGAACTTCTCACGAACTTTGTGCTCACGTTCACAGAAAAATGCTCACTTTTTAAACTGGTAAATAAATTTCCTGAAGCAGTGGTCTCCGGTATCATGATAACTGGTGTCATGGAGTGGCCTAGACTGGATAAAAACTGAGACATCGTGCTAGAAAGCAGAAAGTGCGACTGAGAAGGTTTGATTGACAAAAAACCTGTGGCAATAGTTTTTACACGTCGTTCAGAGAAAGTTAAGGGCACGAGTACAGTCGGTGAACTACTTCTGTTTGGTTGCACATTTGGTGAAGATTCAAGAACACGGCTTGTATCCACAGAGTTGGATATGTATGGTGCTACCATTTTGCTTAAGACTGAGAGGCTGCGTGTTTCAGATGAAGTAAGCAAAGTTGCCCTTAATAAAACTGTCTTAAGAGTCACAGTCACTTTAATCAGTGTTGAAGTTAGTTCAGCGGACCCTGTGTGGGAATCTTGCAGGGGCGAGCTGACGCTTATGTTCTTAAATGGTTGTGTACTTTCAGAAGTGTATACTGAGGTTACGTTCTGCGTGAGCTCGCCATTTGTAAGGGTTGCATTCTCAGCTTCAATGGACGTTGGAACAGCCGTCATCGAGCTACTTAGAGACTCCACCCCGCTGGCCAAGTGTTTGCTGTTTGATGAAGCGTGGTTTGAGTGAGTCGACACACGGGATGGAATGGAGTAGCTAGCAGTAAAACCCTTGACAATTAAAGTTGCGCTTCTATTTATTTGATTAATTGTGTAAAGAGAAGAAGGAATGACAGAAAGCGGGCTATGTTGTGAATTTGTAGACAAAATGCTCGTGACTTGAATGTACTTCTTCGTTTTCTCCAGAGAGTTTGTATAAGACACACTATTCCGTGCTGCAATCGTCGTTAGGACTTCATCCCGTAAAGATGTTGGAATGTCTGCTCCATTGGAGGTGGACTGGTTTGGAAAAATACTTACAGCTGTTTTCACAGTCTCGTAGGAGTGAACAGATCGATCGTGCAAGTTTTTCGACTCTGAACTTGTAATTATTTTCAGTGTCAAATATTTCGAATTTTGCACAAAAGTTGAGGTAAATGCTCGAACGACAAGTGAAGTGCTCAAAGACAGTGCCAGAGAGATCGGCTTAGTGGAAGCAAGGTCGTGATCGCTAGAAGACCACTGTGCAGTGATCATGCCGCTGAGCTGGCTCAGAAGTGCATAAGATGAGGTGCTGGCATTTATGACTGCAACGAAAGTTCATCCAGAAGCTATTAGTAATGTCACATTTTAACTATAGGTTAAATTGAGATGTTGACTTCAAATCTCAACTGAATAATTTCTGAAATGGTTTAGTCTATAATGCTACTGTTCAAGAAACACGAATTACTTCATTCATCATTATGTCAAGTACTTCTGCAGGTTAGAAGGCGAGTAAAGGTAAATACACTTTAGTAATTCATTTGTCAATTTTTGTATTGTTAAACAACATTAATTTAGGTTTAACTAAATTTAACCCATATAAACATTTAATGACAAGACTTGCAAATCGAAGGCGCTACATCCAAGTTTGAGTGTAAACTTCACATAAAACATACCTGATGGTCTGTATGATAACAGGGACGTGACATTCAGACCACCTGAGCCGGGGTTAACAGTCTTGTTCTCAATTGCTTTTGATGGCAAAGAAGATGTAATTTCCCCTAGAAAAGAAGAGAGGTTGTGAGATTGTGACACCATCGGGGAACTGCTCGGAACCGTGGCGAAAGATGACACCTTGGCAGGAATGGAACTGGTGTTAAACTCAGAGGTTGTTTGTGCGGGAAACACTATTTCGCTAGAAGCTTCTGTTGTTGTCTGCAGCGCCACAGTAGATCTGATGGTGGGTTGTGCAGATTGCTCTTTCCTAGTGGAAAATGAAGTCTTGTTCAAGCGACTTGACTGGAGGGTTAAGGAAGACGTTGTCAGAGTTTGATCTGCTGACTGTAGGCTGGATTTTATGATCGATTTACTCATGGTGGGAAACGAATCAGTTGGATGCGATTCAGAGGAAGTAACAAAAGCTGTCGCTAAATCTCGCGTAATTGTACTTACTGTGAAACCGGACTGGGAAAGATATGAACTGGCAAAAGACTTTGCTGAAATTTCACTAAAGAGATCGTCAGTCGAAGAAGTACTTGGTCTTGAACTAAGGTATCCGCCGGTTAATAGTGTCTTTTTACTAGATGTCCTATTAACAGTTTGGTGTCCTAAAGAAGACATATTTCCCGTTATGGAAACTTCTGAAACTGTTGTAGTGTTGCCAACAGATAGAGAGTGATCAATAAATGCTGATGTTCTGAGAGACTGCGTGGGATAACCAGTAATAGAACTTCCAACCGTAAAAATGCTGGAACTCTGATACAGTCTCGTACTTTGATCGCCGAGCACGATGCCGGAAGATTGAAAGTGACTGGAGAGCAATGGCGATAGAACCGATGTTAATGTTGTGGCCGGGCTCGTTGGTGCACTTGTTGGAGAACTCGTACGATTCCTGCTGTGGAATACACCGCTGATCGACTCAGACATTGTTGTTGAATTTTCTAAACTTGAATGGGAAAGAGCCAGCGATTCCTTTGAAAATGGCAATTGCATGATGGGAGATATGTGAGCGAGAGACGGTCTAGACGATGGAGATAGAAACATTGTGCTAACTGGGCTTTTTGACGTTGACTCCACAACGGAACTGTCCAAGTCGGTATACATAAACGGCGATGAGGTAGCTTTGATTGGAGAACCAAATGTACTGAGAACATATGAGGACTTGTCTGACGACGATGTAGACGGCGTCAGGCTATTTTCCGTTACAACACTGGATTGATTCCCTTGAAGACTTGTCGACGAAATGGTTGCTCCTCTTGAATCAGATTTCATGGACGAGGATCGTTCACTCACATCAAACGAGCCTTGGTTTGTGGTTTGTTGCTTCAGCGTGACGGAGAGTGCATGGGTAGCGTCTGCAATTTTAGAACGAGGCCCCTGTGTAAGGTTAGCTGCTGAACCACTATAATGACTCGCAATAGAGCCAGATGAAAGGAAGAAATGGCTTGAACTGAACACATTGGTTGAACTTAGAGAGTCATTTCTTATAAACAAGCTCGTTGATAAGTTTAGACCCGACACAGCTGATGACTCTGAGCCAAGAACGGATGCAAGTCCCGTCGTCAGCTTAAGTGTGCTCAAGTAAGAAGACGCGGTCCCACCAGCAATTTGGTTTCTTGATGATGCTTCAGAACCCTGCCGCAGTGATGAGAGAGCAATTATCGTAGTTGACAATACCTTAGCAGAACTCGCCAGAGGTTTGTTACTTCCTTGAGTTGGCCATGAAGTCGCTATGCTTTCGCTCACCACGCTGGTGATAGCATAATGTCGTGTTTGCCTGGACGAGCTTGACTCTACAGCGGTATGGAATCGACTCCAAGAAACAGTCTGGCTCGTTGTAGAATGTGGAAAAATCTCTTGAGTAGACATTCCATAATACTGTGACTCAACTTCTGAGGTCATTGATTGTCCAAAGGATATAGAAGGTATTTGTGTACTTGGTTGATGTGTTCCACTCTGATTGACGGCACCTGTCGAAGCACGGGATCTGGACGGCACCTGTGGTAGAGTACTAGCAGGAACGTTAGTACCAAACTCAGAAGTATTTGTCTTAGGTAGCGTGGACGAGGAAGAGACATCGCTTGAACTAATTAACAAACGGGTAGCCGTTTCTTTAGAGGCTAGCTTTACTGTCCTAGAGGTCGAAACTGTCTCACCAATAGACGTTGACTCAGCTTGCGAAGAGGCATCACCCGTACTGTTTACTAAATTGACACTGTTGGAGCTAGACGACCTAGAGCTCGAAGAAAGAATGCCCTGATTGTTCAACACCGAGCTGCTGTTGACGGCAGATGAACTGTTCGAGTTATCAGATAAAGAGCTGCTTGTAAAAACGGCCAATGTCAAAGGCTCACTGGAACCAGCAATTGACAACGTCGATGCATCGAGCAGCGATTGTACACTTTCTGACCCACTCGTGGTGCGGGTGCTGTTTGGTGTGGAGGTGAAAGAGAGGGCCAAGGTGATTGGCTCCGTGGAACCCACAACTGCAAAGTTTGAAGATTGTATGATGCTGACAATACTGGTCTTGTTGACTGGTGGATTTGGTGACGGAGTGCTGGTGCTAGTGACTGGAATAACAATGTTACAGTTTATTTGTTACTTCGTTGTCACAGCAATTCTTAAAGAAAATCTGTTTTACACACAATGAAATGGGGAAGACTTGTTTACGCTAAGGAATGTGTATGGATGCAGCGCCATTTATAACTTTCAGGAACCCATCGTTATTGGGTTCTTTCTATCGACACAGGGGCACACGGGAAAGACACGTGGCGTAGCTTATGGAAAGTTTTATTCGTGCAAGTGCATCAGTTCAGCAGTGAGTGTATTCTTAATTAGTGTATACTAAAACAGTGGATAGCGTTGAAGGTGCGCTCTGATTGGCTAGTCAAACTCCGAATATCCTGTGCTATTTACCTCCGAACAACTAGCAAGATTTTCGCTCCGTCGCATAAATTGTTGGCAACCGTGACAAGCGAAGAAATGATCCAAATTAACAACGAAGCAGTCCCTGAAAACACAAAGAAAGCGACTAAATTTGGCTTGGCCGTGTTTTAAGGTAATGATTTATGTTTTTAACTCGGAGTTTATCGATAAGAACCAACGTGATAGGTTTTGTTTAATCTTGCGTAACCTAATTTGATGTCACTTGTTCACTTGGGAAGCAAAGTTGAATTATATTTTTTACAGAATGGTTTCAAACACAGAAAGAGTTTGCAACTCCATTTGAAGAAATGTCGCCACTAGAACTAAACAAATGTATTCAGAATTTTTTTTCTGTCAGCGAGAAAACGAGACGCACGGCAGTCTTACAACAAAAACTCCCTCTCCGGAATCCGAGCCGCGTTGGATTGTAACCTGAGATGTCCTCCGTTTTCCAAGCCATTTCTTTTTGCATTGTACATTTTCTCACAGTTTTAGTATATACTAAAACAACTAGAAATACGACTCCCGCAAAACCTCGCGAAGCTAGTTTGTAAAGGACTCCTAATGGTTTTTCCTATGAGGTATAAAACCCCAATTTACGTATTTACTTATTATTATATTATTTTTACTTTTTGTACTTTCTCATTTTTTGCAATTATCATGATTATTATTATCATATTATTATCATTATCATTTTTAATATTATTACTGGTATTGATATTATTAATAGTATTGTTATTTTTTATGTTTAACATAATATACTGTTATTGGGTTGGGGTGTATGTCCTAATCTGGGAAAAGGTATTGTTCCTCTACAACTACATGCAATTCTGTTTTTCTTGTGAATAGGGTTTGTATCATAGGAAGTAAAAATTACTCAACTCTGAACAATACCATTTCTTCTTTTAAGCTTAGAATCTAGTCATGGTTGCCACAGCCATAAGATCTTTAAATTTCCTGACTTTTCCCTGACAAATGTAAAATTTCCCTTACCAACTAAATTAGAAAAGTCACAAATTAGTCCTGGTAGTGACCTCCAACCTCCTCTCACAACCAACCTCTCCACCCATTTATTTAATATGCTTTCAGAAAGTCACATACAGTGTACGTGGATTGATAGTTTCTTACGATAACCAATTCATGGAAAAAGGATTGATTTTCTTGGAAACCCAAAATCAGCTTGTCATTTAATTCTACCAATCCAACACATTTCATGTCACATTCTTGACCACACCAAACCAAAGCTGAATTGGCAAGAAATAAATTAGTAGTATTAAATTTCACTTTTCCCTGACTTGATTTGAAATTCCCTTACTTTTCACTGACCTTGAAGAATTTTTTCCCTTACCATTTTCTGACCTGTGGCAATCATGCCAGTGCAGTCATTTGTCCATACAGTTAGTGTGGAAAATCATGATTGAAAGCATAGGGCATTTAGGAAACTTCAAAGACTTGTTATTACATACAGCACCCTTGCAATGAATACATAAAACAGCAAACAGAAAAACAGCTAAAACTTTTAGCATTTCAAACTTTAGTTTCTCCCTTGTAGAGTTTTTCCAATGTAAAAGGTCAACTGCATATTGTGGTTGTTATTAAATATTTGTATTTGACATCATTAAAATGAATTAAACAGCATTAAGGAAAAAGGTTAAGATGTTGTCTAATTTTGCAAATTAGGGCTTAAATTAACTTTTCATTTGTGGGAAAAGGGTGGGTGCTAAGAGAGTAATTCCCAGGAATGCATGGAACTCAAAGGTAAAAACCCATTTTGAAATGGCTATGGAACTTGTCTGTCCCAACGAAACTTTTTAATTACGTAATACATATATGTAGCAAAGAAATAGAGCAAAGAGAAATACTACTCAGAAGTCCGTAACGACATCTGCTTTATTTACAAATAATTGCATTGAACAGTGATAATATTGCAGAACCGGTAACTTATTGTTTGGTATCTATTCTGTTGAAAATGCTGAACATAACTGCTACATCAAACAAATCTACAATATATTTTCACTGTTGCAATGATATCAGATCACGTAATTATAAATAATTGCTATCACAACTGCAATCTCTGTATTGGGAATTTCTTTCAAATGGAAGGCAAACGTTTCACTACGAAAAATACCTACTTGCATTCTCATTGCAGTATTAATACTACGTGACTGTCATCTTTCATTTCTTTGCGGTTGGTTTCTGTTTCCCCTTTCCTGGCACTTTTTTCACGACGATATGGTAATCTGTTTTGTCGTTCGTCTTCTGATTCTGGCTCCTACTCCGTGTACCGGCACAGATGACGTAAAACAAAGCCAGACAATAACAAACATGTTACTGAATAATTTTACACACAATGATGAAACAATGCGCTACGTCATCTGTGCCGGTACACGGAGTAGGAGCCCTGATTCTGTCTGCATGCTGGAAGTCGTTCCTACTCGGTTTCCGTTCTAAGTCATTTTGCTAAATTTTGTTCGCCAATTTCGTTATGTAATCGCTTGCTCATGTCCTGTATACCTAAAACGAGTCTTTGTTTCTATCCATAACAAATTCAATATCCAATCTAACTTGATGGTAACTTGATGGTATTCCTGGTCCTTTTCCTTGCTGATTCCTTTGTTTTTTTTGAGCGAGCAGTTCTTGTCTTAGCTGCGATGTCTCTTGTTATCGTCCCTACCGTCGTTTCTCAATCTCTGCTTTGAGTCGCCGCTTCCCGTGTGCATTTTTTGCGGCATTCAAACTTACTCGACAACGATCTCTCACCATTCTTTCTTGTATATGTCGGAGATCTTCTTGCTGGGATGTACTTCCAAGACGAGTGAAATCGGTTTCCACAAAATTCGCATTATTTTCAAAACATCATTCAAGGAATTCGTAATGTCGGAATTTCACATGGAGTAATGTTGCCAGGTAACCTGGCCTGCGAACGGACACCTTTAAAATATAGATATATATAAACATATATATAAATATATATATATACATATATAAAAACTCCCGGCTCGATTTACTCGGGCTTGCGAGCCACGTGGTCTGACCGGAACCGACACGATTAGTAACCTCGCTACGCTCGGCCTTCGGCCTCGCTTCGCGAGGAACTATTTACCTCGGTGTCGGTGGCTAGTGGTGGATATTTACCACTAGCCACCTCCACTTCAGTGAATAGTGGTTAATTATAACCCAACGATTAATTTTCTCGCCATTTTATTGGCTATTTTGGTCACGTGGTGTCAAATAGCTGGACGGGTATTAGGCGATTACCGCGACCGCATGGGTATTTGCCCTGTGATTTTTCAGTCGCAAGAAAACATGACAAAGTCAGTCTCTTTAAAGTTATTTTTACAATTAACTCTTTTTGTTGAATCCAGTGACACTGTTATTACTCCAGATAAAACACAAAATCAACAAAATAAGCTGCTGGTGTTCTTGGTCTGGAGGTGAGAAAAAGTTACGAACCCTTGGGCAATCAAATTATTGAAAATCTCCCCACTGAAATGTGCAAAAAGGTTGGTTTTGCACAAAGCTACACTTCCCACTGTCAAAGCTGCCGGTTTAGAAACGTTTCCAAGTCAAAAACGATAGGCTACGCAAGCGATAAATCGCTCAAGTCGTACAGTGCACAACCAACTGTACAAGAACTATTCGAGTCATCCGCAATTATCGGTCCATTTATAGCTCAACAGAATTCAGTTCAGTCAGTTCAACCTGTTCTTGCAACTGGAACTTAACTGAGTTCTTCCACTTTATCTCGCATTTTTTGTCTCGCATCTCGCATTTTTTTCTCGCATCTCGCATTTTTATCTCGCATCTCGCATTTTTTATCTCACATCTCGCATTTTTTATCTCGCATCTCGCATTTTTATGTCGCATTTACCTCCAGAATTTTGTTTTCTTCTCCTACTAAGTCGCATCTTGAATGTCCCTTACAGACTTCCGTAAAGAAAAACCCATGCAGTTGCTAATATAAACCAAAAGTGCCGTGTTTTCGGGATTTACATGCAAGGGGCGTTGTGAGAGTATGTTTGACATGACAGCTTGTCAAGCTCTGGTCCAATCACAGTTTAAATAAAACAATTTTAACCAATCAATGTACGTGCAGTATTTGCGGTAGTCGCAATCCCAGTCAGACCACTTGTTTTCCTTGATCTCAGGTATTAATTCGCGGAGGGTTATAAAATAAATAAACCCCTTCCTGGTTTACTGGTATATGGGAGGATAAGCAGTCCTTGGATGAGAGATTATCCTCGAAATTTCACATATGCCCTCGAAGCTTCGCTTCTCAGTCAACTGTTCATTTTTCGGACAATCTCTCAGCCACGGGCATTATCCTCCGATATAGCAGCCGCCCAAAAAAAGCAACTGTCGAAAAAATCGCGAAAAGTCCACATGGACAAGCACCAGCAAGCGAGTCATTGAATGTACAATTTATTAGGCTGCTAATCCATCAGTAGTTATTATTATTATTATAGTTAAAAGATAAGTGGAAAATCGAGTGATAAATTTCCTTGAAACCTGTTTTGCTTTGCAGAACTAGCTTTTACAGTTTCCATATATCTGACCAGTGAAGAATTCTACCAATTGCCAATAATTAAAATGTGTGAATGAATTGGACGTGGTGGGTTCACAGGTATAGCAGCTTAAAGAAACAGTCATAATTCCTCAACACCATTTACTTCCCTAAGAGAATTGGGTGTTTCTTCATATAATTTTGGACGACTTAGAAAAAATTGTGACAAATTTATGTCTATATTAATTGTGGTTCAATATTTGTCCTTGGTTTAAATTTTATTTTTTCTTTGTTTTTTGGTATGGTAATGTATGATAATGAGTTTGAAACAACGGAAAATAAAATTTAAACCAAGAATATTGAACTACAACATCTATATGTATACTGTTTCAACAATGAAAACTGTGGATCTGAAATTCTTTCTTCCTCACTTGCATTTAGGGTGACAAATTCTATTGAATTGTCCCTGAGTTCCTAACTTGCTGAGTGTGCAACCAGGGATTTTTGTTGGATGTCAGTGTAAAGGATAAAATCGCCACTCACACTTCAGGCAAGGAGGAAGAAGAGGACCCACCCACCCCGTAACATGATGTTGTTTACCTTTGCCTAGCCTGATCACAGATCTAATGGTTATTCATCAAGGGTAAACAATGTTATGCAATAGCTACGATCATGACAGGTTTCTGAACTCCAAAGCCAAAGAGCCAGTGGTTATCTATACCGTCTATTTTTAACCTGCAACCTGCCTTGACAAGTCATGGAAAATGGATTTTGGAGCCTCAGGTCTCAAAATGTTATGCTAAAAAGGTAATAACCTCTAATTTGCAAGTGTCTAACTGAGTTTCCTGTTCTTCTTAAAACACCTTATGTCAGTATACTGAAGGATTATTTTGAATATTGGAAGACTTAAAAGCCTTAGGCAATGAAGCAGGAAGTTTTATTCTGAAAACAAGTTACAAAAGCATTTTTACATCAGTCTAAATGTTGGTCATCAAAAACGAGGGGCCGGACACTACAATCAGTTCTTTATTGTATACCAAGACTGTGATACTGATGAGGACCAGAGATATTTAATTGATCAGAAATAAGATAATACAATTAATCCAGCCATTTTGACTAAACAAGTTCAGTTAATAAGCCATCTAATACTGGCCAAAAAACTATTCTTGCAGGAATCTTGTAGCAAGCAAGATAGTTTAGTCCCCCTGCTTTTGGCTGATCCATAAGATATTAATTTTTTTAATTATGTTGAACTTTTTAATTTCCACTAATAACACATTTCAAATTGGTAAAAGCATATCCTAGACTGACAGCATTAGTCTACGATGACTTTTACTCAAATGAATTATTACAACTAAGTTGTCAATATTGTATCTTCAACAATGCTTTGATACAAACATAAAAACAGCTAAACTTATGCAAATTTTGCTTTCACTTCGAATGAAAATAATTTGTTTAAATGATACATATCAGTCATGCTAATAGTGAGTTTTAAATCTTCAGCTGCTGGGAGCACGCCACAGCATAGTAAACAATCATTCGCTGCCTCCCTAGGTATGTTTACACTTTTAAAACAGAAATATCATTGACTTCTCCGCGTGATATCTTGGAACTATAGGGTCTCGGACAACAAAAATTGCTTTTAAGTTCAGGAAAGTATCATGAGGAAAGAAACTGACGTTCGACTTTAAGGACACGAGCTGTTATAATATATAGAAGTTAATTATCAGTAAAATGCCCAAAGGCCCAATTTACATTGCAGATAAAATCATAGTACGTTACTGAATGAATATTCTGGAACATGAACTTGACGCATATAAGATATTTCCGTCCCTCGTTCATGTGACATGTCCTAAAGCACAAGCGGATAATCCAATTTGAGCCGTATGAATTTAAATACGAGTTAGCTTCCCCAAAACATGTGGCGAGAATATTGTTTCCTAGCCAGTATATGGATTTTTGATTTAATACTACGTTTTCGACTCATTCGAACTCATCAGATATATCTTAAATCTACTATGATCTTTGCAAGTCTCTAACGATCTTTTCCGATCGTTTGTAAGTTTTTCCTGCGCATTGAGTAAAATGCGAGAATTGCCGTTGCAGATAAGTCGGTCGAGCCATGTATTTAGGTAGCGGACAGTGCGAGGGGGTGCTGATAGTATCCGGTTGGAAAATTGTAGATATTACACCCGCGGGAATAACAAAATTGAAACAACTCACAATGGCGGTAAAAAGTGCAATCATTTCAAAAGCTATAACGTCGGCATAATCGAACGGAAGATCAATACACAACAATAACAAACCTAAAAGTTAAAATTGAGTATTGCATGAGCAAGATAAACTTGAGTATATATACTCACCATTTTCGGTTGATTTACTCGAAATTACACTAGATCCTACGGAGGGAAAACCTGATGAAACTGCAAAATATGAATCGCTTTTTGTCGGTGATGCTGTTGCACTGCTATTTTGTCCAACGACGAAACTCAAAACAGAGAAAAGAAGCCACAAAACAAACAATTGAGCCGAAATGGCGCTTGATGTCTTTGCATGGAGGACGCTTACAAACGCTCGTGTAAGCGTTGGTGTCTTCCTATTCATCTATTTCACAGACGACAAAGAGTTGAACGTCCCACAAAGTTGATTGCTCTGGTAGTGTTTCATGTGGATCTCGTGTTCATTACGGTATAAATCTGAGAAAGATCAACGAAGACATGATCAGTCTATGTTGCATTTTCTGCCCCATGGAAACCTTGGAAACCATGGAAACCTTGACAACAATCTATACCTTTCAGTTATTTATAAAACCAATTAAGATTATTTGCATAATTTATGCTTCCCAGTTGGTGATCTATTGTTTAGATGAGGCTGGCCATCACCTAATGCTTTCGTGTAGTCATTCTCTGAAACAAAGATATAAGAGTTTCCGAAAACAATTTACTCTTCAAAGTCACGATAAACTTTTCGTTCTGATCAAACGGAAGACGCTGATCAAGTCGCTTTAAGACACGGTGCGCAGAAAAGAATGGGTCAGAGTTTAACTTCAAAATTTTTCACCTAAACGCCTTTCATCTTTTTGACTCTTAAGATCTAAGAAGCAATTCTCCTGATTGAGTACCGCTAACCTCTTTAATGTGAATTGAAAATTTTGATGATTGACTAAAAATTCAGGAATCCGGAACAAAACATGATCGTTTATAGATTGTTCAATTCACGGCCTCATCAAACTACGCCTTATGTATGGATATCGTCAGAAGTAACACAATTATAATCGCAAGGTGTGAAAAGCTTTATCTGGCTACTTGAATTTTAATTAAAAGCTAAAATTTTTTTTAGATAGAATACACAATCTAACGTTTCATTTGCGTTCCAAGAGAACTCACTGCATGAACTCCCTCGTTATTATTATTATTATTATTATTATTATTATTATTATTATTATTTTTGTACGAAGAAAGCTTCATAAATAAATTAACAGTGTGCAGTGTTTTCGAGGGCCCGGTTTAAACGTCGCAGGTTATTTATGCTGCATTTGATTTGAGAGTTAAATTCATGTAAAATTCCACGTTTGATTCAATTTGATTTTACAGGTTAATTTAAGACTGAAAAGTTCGAAGACTCGACTGTGGTTTGTTTGACCTTTCAAGGATTGCATTTCACATGTGCCCAAAAATATGACACAGGGCGTGATCTAGCCCAGTCAGTTTGATGCGCACACTGGTGCTAATATGTACTGAGGACACCTAGTAGTGCTATCCTCTTAAACCTCCTATTCCGAACGTGTTAGCTAGCTTTTCTTTTCTTCAACCTTTATCTGTATCATTTGTTGCTGTAATTTTTGAGAGGAAATAATCAATATTTCAGAGAAACATTAAGAGCGAGTTTTAATATAAAAATACGTTTCTTGTTATTGAGACGAAAAGTACGTAATGAGGCAAATTTTAAATACCATACACGTTTCAAGATGTTGGCAGTAGCTTTCTAAGGGCTGATCGGTCGTTCTGCAAGGTTATATGCAAAGATGAAAAAGTTAGAATCACATTTATGGTAAAACAAACTACCACAGTACAGTACTGTTCATTAGCTTTCCAATATGATGGTCACACTTTTCGCATGATTTCATCCAAAAATGATGAATTTAATTAACAAATAAAGAAGCCTAACTGCCGTGTATTACACTGTGATAAAACACGACGGGCATTTGAGAACACGAGTGAAATGTACATACTGTGTAGGTAACTAAATAGTCCCAGAATGTAGTTCTATCTAGTAACCTTGTTGTCATGAAATGGTTGGCGACATAGCTTGGGTATAAACACCTAAAAAAACATCAGAACAACACTGATAGAAGACTTAATATGCCAATTTTGTTTTGTTGGTCTCCATGCAGAGCTCAAGAGGAGAAATTAATAGTTCCTATACGTAACTATATAGAACTTTGAACGTTGTCGTACCTTACTCATATAGTCGGAGAATGCGCTTGTTGGTTGCTAAATGCAAACACTTTGTACTCGTGGTGTGAGAGAGCCGTGTCGGTAAAAAAACAGACTAAACACCCCAATTGTTTGTCACCAAGACAACGTGAACCTATTCCTTTTTATATTATTGGGAAGCTGCATGTAATAGGATTTTTCCCTTCAGTGTTATGTGTTACGTGTTGTTGGTACTGACCGCACAACGAACCAGGCAGGACATTTGTGGGGAAGGCCCTAATGGTACGGTTCTGCTCGTTTCTCACGTAAAAAATCTGTTTTACCTGTTATGACCATGGCAGACAGGAATCGACAATGGATCGAGCGACGGTACTAACCTGCGTTTACCGAAAGAGCTCTTTAATATTTTTTCAGAAGTTGTGAAGAATCCGGAACGTTTCGATAATGTAGTTATCCACTCAAGTGAACCAATTCGAGAGAAGAAAAACATCCCATTTCACCGTGGGCGTCTTGCAAAACTGTAGTGTTTTGTTGTTTAAAACAGTGTTGCGTGTTGTATTGTTATAGCAAAAGGACGTTGCAGTGGTACCACTCATCACGGGTCGTAGTTCCATCACGTTTATCCTATATTTTCTGTCGTGGTGTGTAGACCATGAAAAAATTGGTCGTTGAGGTAAATGAATTAGAATATATCGAACAGACCTGACTCAGGCTAGCGTAATTTATCAGTTACATTACTAGCGCAAGATATACTTACTCACCCCACCACCCACCCTGTCAAAAAAAAAAGAAAAAAGAAAAGAAAACCAGACAAACAAGCAAACAGAAACCTCTGAGGTAAACGGAATTGTCAAGGCAAGGTGTAACCATGGAAATCCAGGGGCAACTAGGCCATCCCGTTCTTGCTCTAGACTTTCAGGCGCAAGCGCACTAATTTCGTACGGACTAACTTTCTCCTCGGTCAGTCTGCGAGGCAGGGAGGATTCTTGAATCGTTAAATGCACAGAGCCGATTTGAAAGACACTTCGAGCGTTTGCTGATGTTTGAAAGGCCTTGAAAAGGCAGTACTCAGTACAAGTGTTATATCAATGGAAACCTGATGAAACCTAATCAACTCTGAGCTGTTACACATTCTCATATAATTTAATCGAAATAGTTAGTATTGTTTTTACTGGCTAAAAGGAATCTTTTAAAAAACATTAGATTAGGATATTCGGGTGAGTAGACGTAACTTCTGTCTTGCTCATGAGTTTTTATTGATCAATTTACTCGGCTGTATGTCCAATTCAAATAAGGCAAGATCTAAATGGAAATCGTATACGGTATCCAGTCATACGTGAAAATCTTACAAGTAACGCGTGAGATGTACAAATTTTATATACAATATAAACTTGAAACAGTGTTTCCTGACTACCCTTTGTCTGGTGCTGTTTTGTCTTTATTCAACGCAGCACTGACTTGGATCTCCGAGATTCCGTCACTGGAGGTTCGTCCTCATTATCGACCATTACAGTCGGACAATTTTAGCCATCCTCGTCAGACTTCGGATTGTTTTCGTCCGCTTCCGAATAAAGAGGTTCAACCGGGCTCCTCGTTGACCTTCTTAAAGTGTCAGAATTGATGCTTAAGCGGAGGTTTCTTCGTGGTCAGTGGTCTTTTTTCCCAGAGCTTGCAAACTCAGTGTCTCTGAGTCATTTCTGTAGTTGGGTCCTTGCAGGTTTTCCACTTGGAGAAAAGGCTCGTTGTTTTCTAACCATGTGTCACTTCGAACACTCTGAATCTTGCCTGGATCAGGGACGGGGGAGCTGTAAACGGAATGTAAAACGTAAGAAAAACAAAGAGACATCGGGTAAACAGAGAAGTAAGAAAGCACGAAAGTAAGAAGTAAGAAAGGGAAGACGAGTGGAGAAAGTGTTTCAGGTGGGAGAAAGTATTCAAGAGAAAAATAATGAAAATATCAGTTCCTTCCTCGTCCCTGAACAAAAATTGTGGCCTGTGAACCTACAATAGTTTAATGGCCTTGCTCCCACGAGTATCCTGTATAAGCTCAGTGGTAGAGCGTACGAACTAGTAGTCGGCGGGTCGTAGGTTCGATTGGGAAAACTCGGATTGGCTTTATCTGAGTTTGCTTGTGACAGTGCCGAAAAAGACATTTTTTATAAAATAATTTTCCAGGCTCAAAAAGTACCATGTTCATTATTTAACAAAAGCCAGTTGTTTTGTTGTTGCTGTCGTTATTGTTTATTTTATTGGAGCAACTTTACGCTTCTACGATGAGACTTCGTGATTGAGAGTCTTAATAGTTTCATATTAAAGAACTGTATCGAGTGGTGGTTGCTCTGTGTCTTGTCTGTATGTCTCAGTGGATTCTCTGAAAAGGCAAAGAGAACGAATGTTACCCACCTAACCGGTTTTATTTTGTTTACATTACACCATCCTTTCTTCTTCCAGTAATAGAGTCCAACAAGTCCCACGGCTAAAAACAGTCCAATCATTACTGTCAAAACAGCGATAACCACAGTTCTTGACAGGGCCCCTGTACCACCACTCTTTTGTTTTTCTGGGGCTCCTTCGTAAGGAGTCGTTCCCTCAGTTCTCATAGCCACCGTGACGTTGGTTACAGTAAGACCACGCCAAAGCGTTTTGTTGGCGTGATTCAGTACTTGCGCATAATCCTCGGCAATATAATGGGATCCGTTCTTCACCTTCAGAAAAAAATCCGCAATGACACTGCCGTTTCGAAACCCAGTTACCCCGACTTCCAGAACACTATCGCTGTGTATTGACAGTATGCTCTCAATGATTACTGTGACATTGGATGCAAGGACTTGGTACATTGTGGTGTTTGGGCTGGTCAGATTATGGTGAAATGTCCTGTTCCTTATGTACAGGGATCCATCCATCATATGGTACTGACCAAAAACGTTTATCTTCACACGTGACGAAATAGAAACGGTTGCCATAGTAACTCCTTTGGTCGTCAGATTCTTGGGAAAATTAGTTCGTGGCTGGGCCATGCCACTTTTTCTAGTCTGTGAGCTGAATGATAGAGTTATGTTTGTAGTTTGTCTTGTACTGATATACCAATTGTTTGATGATAGGTTTTGGGAGAGGATTGCGAGGAATGCATTTGAGTTATAGCCTATGGTAACACTGTAAATACTTGTTGGTTGGTACGACACAGGTACTAATGGGCTTGAAAAAAGAACGGACTTACTAGACAATGAATATTTTGTCGGACTAGATTCCTCCAGTGATGAGCCTGAAACTGTTCCTCTATAATCTGTCAGCAAATTGCTCAATGTACTTCGAGATGCAACAGTGGAAGTTTCCCACGATATTGGATAGTGAAGCTTGCTATTCAAACCAACATTTAATAACCAATAACGAGAGTTTGAAATATTGCTTGTAGTCTGGAGTATCGAAAAGACCGATGCATGTGAGTTAACTTTATGAACAGATAGTTCATTAGAGATTAGGTGCCTTGTTTGGTTCATTTTAGCCGAGACTAATGATCTGTGGGTGGGACTATGTTGAGCAGAGCTTGTTAAACCAGAAGCCAACTGGAATTCAGATCTTGCAGGTTCCTTTTCTCTGAATGATGAGTTTGCTATTTTGTGTCTGGAAAGGGAGGAATCCCTTGAGGTGCCTAATAAAAGATACCTGGAAGATGGGTGTCCCTCCGTCCTTGTAACTTGCCTTCCTAAACTAGAATGCGCCGATATAGTGAGAGATGACTCAGTTGTACGCGTAGACACTTCACCTTGACTTCGATCCAACAACTTTTCTTTGGCTTGCTGATCTTGAGGCGACATTCTCGTTTCTAAAACTCTCAACGTGGATATGGCGTAAACGTGGTTGCGGGTCGATATAGATAGTTTTCCCTGGATTTCCTCAGACCATAAAGATGTTTTTATTGCAGGCCTGGAAGTTAGGATCATTTTCACGTTATTCCCATCCGTATGCGTTGAATAAGTGGAGCTGGCTTCCTGAAATTTGGTCTCGTGCAAAGCATTTGTAGATGCGCTTTTTACAGTCGCGTTGTGATGCATCATGTTTTCCTTTGTCTTTGGGGATATCTTGGTACGGGCTTGGATAAATTTGTCTTCAATCAAAGACGAAGATGTCTCTACGGTATTAATGTGCGACAGACTCCGACTTTGAACAGTTGCAATTCCCGCACTTTGCTCCTTCATGGAGGACAGCGTGACTGGTGTGCTACTTCCACTGAGGGTTGAAGACAAAGAATAATTGTTGTCATGGTGTAGCTTAGAAGAGGTCAACAACGGCGATAGACTGGCTAAACTAACTGCTCTTGAGGTAGAAGATGAGTTTGTCGTGTTGCTGCCTGTGTCGAAGTAAACTATGTTACTATAGTTTTTTTGAAGCCCCGAATGCAAAAATCCAGTAGAGGAAGATAGCTGGCTGGATCGGTTATCATAAGTACTGTGTTGAATCGTTACAGACCGTTCTACTGTACTTGATTTTTCTTGCACTGGAGTTGATTTCAACACCAAAGGGTTTGAGAACGCCAGTAACTGGTCAAAACTTGCAATTGTCCAATTGGCTGAGTTACCAGCATTCGCTGCCTGCCGAAGAACCATGGTGAGTGTGGTGGAAAACCTTGCAACTGATCTAGTTGTGCGGATTTGGTCTCGAGAGGTAAATCGGATAGCGATGGATGGAACTTGGGTAGAGGTAGCTGAATACATGCCACTCCGTTCTGAGGTGGGGAGGACTGGCCACATAAACTTATCGGAAAAGGAATTTATACTCTGCTGCACGGAAGTTGAGATTACAGCTTGGGTGAACGCAGTTGATGTTTTCATATTCCATGTCTCAGAAACCGTGCTCTGTAGGCCTTGTAGAGGTGAAGATGGCAACAAGGCAGAGGACTCGTGAGGCGTCTTGCCAACCTCAGATGTGATGAGATTCAATGTGTAGCTTCTTCGCATTGTTGCCTGTTTATTCTCTTGGCTGTTATTGATTGAACTTGACTTTTGCAATCTTGTACTGTTATCGAGAACAGGTGTCGCATTTATTTGGGATGAAGTTGGGGCCGAGCTCTGGCAATGTGAGGTTGTAACGAGGAAGGAAGTTCCCTGAGGCACCTCAATGAGGAGTTTAGATGTGTAAACGGGGTTGTTATTCCCACTACTTGAGGACAACCAAGATGACATGGCATCCGTGGATAACGTGGTGGGTTCGAGCCCAGAGAAGGAATCTAACCTTCCCGATTTTGACCTGAGAGCGCCTTTAAAAGACCAACTGGAGATAGTCATAACTTTGGTGGATGGGCCTGTCGCACGTTCTGGTAGCAAGGTACGTCCTTTTTTTACAGTCTTTGAATGATAGGAAGGCGTCGTTTTTATACCATCAGAAGGCATCGTTTTGGATTTTGTCAAATTAGCTGTGCGTTCTGTTAGAGAGTAACTGGTGTAGGCTGACTTCATAACTGTGGAGTGAGACACAAGCAGTCATTCAATATTCCATTTTCTCATCAATAGTCGGTTAACTTATTTCCTCGTTTACTTTAATTTTTCTTAGTTCAGTTGGCTGATAGGAAAATTTTGATGCACCCACTCTTTTCGATTGAGTTGTTTAAAATGTCTCTCAATTATTCCTATTTAGATCTACCCACAACCGGGCGCGTACCGGATTGAAGTTGGCACCAATTAGCTAGGAACTTTCGTTTTCACATAGCAATAGATACAAATTGCTATCCTTTTGTTTATCCAGGGTATGAAATTTAATGCTCTTTTAAAGTGTTAATCAATTAAATATGTTGCCATTTTCAAGATTAAATGTGGTAGAGTGCATTAATTGACAAATAGGCTTAACATAATGTGTGCCTCTTAGTAAGGAGAAGTAATAGGAAATGATAAAAACGAGTTCTCACAAACCAAACTACAAACCCATTGCTGGGATAAGGAACTGGTTTGATCATGTGCTACTTCCAATGGAATAAAAAGTAGGGAGAAGAGATTTTACTCTCATCCGGCAGCTTTCGATTACGAATTCTACTTCTTTTCTACTTCTTTTGATTTCTATTTCAAATAAATTTTCTTAATTATCACCCTACTCCTAAACTGAATATTTGTTTCCATAATTGACTTTTCAGTAACGGAATATACCGAAGTGTAGAAAGTCTTGAAGAAATGGTAAACGTGCAATCATCGAGTTATGGACGCCCGCGGAAGGTTTCTCAGGATGAAAGAAGTGAAAGAAATGCTCGAGGCGCAACCGAGAGCATCTCTAGCTTCTTGAGTGCTTAGCAAACCTCCTAAGTGCGTCTATAAACTCGATGATTGCACAGCTGCTGCATTTACCATTTATTTTATAACATAAGACTTCACAACTTCATAATCTGACGTCAGCACAAACCCATGAGCAAATGGACCGCGCGTATCAGCCAATCATAGTGCGCGCTTCGAAATTCTCATTAAAGCTATGATATTATGTTAGATATAGCATGACGATAATGAAAGCGCTATACGTGATAGATAGCACGGGCAGGTGTTGAGACACTGAATAGAGCAGGTTCCTTAATGCAGTGGTTCAGTAACTCTTCTCACTCCACTTTAACACTGGTTAACAACACTGAATACTGAATGTTAACAAAAGGAGAGATCGAACGCAAAAGTTTTTTTTTTTTAAATCTCATACACCTAAAAAAAGAAGTGCAAAAGGAAAGAAACAACAAGATGTTGAGAAAATTATACGATCTCTTCTTTGGATTCATGCAACACACAAATAATAGCGATGAGCACGACTGTTTTCTCGTGAAGTTATTGGTAACCGTTTAGAATTACCTGAAAGGAAAAAAATATACTTGTTAGGCATTTTCTTCTGAAACTTCCCTCATTTTAAAATTTCTTCTTATTAAGTACTCTAGTTTTGGCTGTTGCTTTGTACAGTGCACTAACGTGCTACGTTAAACTTTTAAGGTACAAGTATAATCTAATTTTTACAATCTCATAGCTAGATTTAAAAAAAAACTGTCGCAATCCATCCATATTGTTCATCGTGGAACTTCAATCTTCAATTAGCCCACGCTAACTACGCTTAAGTTCAAAGAGGAAACAGATTGTAATGACGAAAGGGGGATTGATACTTTGTAGCACTGGACACGTCCACATGACTTCCTAATACGGACGTAGCCGAATAACAGAAAACAATCTTTCATTATAATTATTCTTCAAGGGCGAATATGAAAAACTGGAGCTTAATACTAAATTCTTGTGTTTACCTGAAAAGGACGGCCACACCGCTAAACTTGAGGTGGCTCTATATCCAGTTGCGTTGGGCAAAGTTGTAGATCCCTCGAGCTCGTTTTCACCACTCAACGATTCCTTGTTTTTATGCAGACTACTTCTCTTGTACATCTCTCGGGTTATAAAATAAATAGTGATTCCACCAAGACAAAGAAATATTACAGTGCTCAAAGCAATAAGGTGCGTTTTCCACCTTCTTCTCCTTGGTAGATCGATCTCATACTTTTTGGCACTTTTTGATGAGCTCGCTACATATGCGTCTTCACAAGTTGCAGTTCCTGGAAACAAGCTTGCATCAGCACTTGCCAATGAACTGTCTTCCGAAAACTCCAAAATTGACGAGAATTGGACAACTTTAGGTTCGGTCATTTTACCTCAGATAGCAATATTCGTATTGACTAAAAAGGCAGGTAGTAACCTCAAAATAATATGGAATTTGGTTGCCATAGAAACTAAAGCCGTAACGCAAACCATAATTTTTAGAATACGTACGAATGACCGCAAATTAAGTCGTAGTCATATCACAGTAATTTGCAGGTGGCAGTGTAATAATTCTGTATATTATATAGACACGAGTGTTTTACTGGAAAATATACCACTCGTAAAATTCATAAAAACTACATCCGGGACCCGAGTGGTTTATTTTCCATAATCTCACTCGTGAGTTTATCGATGACGTAATTTCGGTAATTTCCCTCCGAAATTTGAATCGATGTCTTTTTGTCTATATAATAAAAAGAACATTACACTGCGGCTTGAAGATATGAATTTTATTTTCTCGTGGCAAAAACAATATTTTACTCACTCGCTGCGCTCGTTCGTAAAATATTGTTTTGCCACTCGAAAATTCATATCTTCGCGCCACCGTGTAATATCCTCTATATATCAGTGGAGTTATACTTTTAAATCTTAATGAGAATATATCAAAACTTCATATATGTGGACTGCGGAAGGAAAATTTAAGAAGTGAAAGATCGTCGCCGTTAAGTGAGCAAGTTGAGTAGTCAGAAAGATAAGACCTGAAAGAAAATTCATGCTTGAACGGGACTCGAACCCATGACCTTGCGGAAGTCACCGTCACAGTCAAGTGATTTACGCGTCGTTAGGTGGTGCAATTGTCTCGGTTCGGTGTCTACTTTGTCTTAGTTGGTCGACTCAGCCGTGATGTTATTGGTTATTCCAGTAGCTCCAGTCAAGATTGTAGTTCCAGCCTCCCTGGTATTGTGTTCAGTGTGGATGCTAATACCGCCGTTATTCTCCTTTCCCTGGGTTTTGTTATGCACTTGACCGGCGCATTTTCAACTAGATTGAACGTATCTCGCTTCGAATGTATCGAAGGCTGAAGAACGGTTTTGAAAAAGTCTAAAAATAAACGGAGAATTTGCACTGATTTATTTGGGTCTTATTGGTACCAACCGCTGCACACTGAGGGTTTGCCGAGCTTCATTATTGATAATTTTAGTTTGTCTTTAATTGTTTTAAAGATAACAATAGGCTTTGAGATATGAGGAAAAAGCCATTCAGAATAATGAATTTTCACCTCGAAACGCAGATGGGAGCTTTGCAATCCGTAACGAGCATGGGAGCGGGCCTACACAATGATCGAAAAACCGAGGTGAAATACCTCTTATCGAGACAACCAACGAGAAACGGGTAGACAATATGGTGCGTTGCATTAATTTTTTTATTAGAGTTTTAAAAGTTGAAACTCTCTTATTTGTTCAATGACCTCAGTATTGCGACAAACGTAAATACATAAAGAAGCAGCTGATCGAAAGCTTAACTCTTATTACTAGTTCTACTACTTAAAACCAACTTGCGTAATATGGTGAGGCATGACAATCTGATTGGCTTATATAGTTATCCCATTGGCTGATAGTTACGCGTCGGAAAATATTTATTGAAAAAATTATTATCTGGATTTCTAAAATGGATTTCTAAGTTTTTATTTGACATAGTCTTGGATGCCATCAAAAACAAAAATACGGCTGAATTGTTTGATTATGAAAACCACCGCCGGCCTCTGGAATACTTTCTTTGGTTGTCAACTGATGTGAAGTTTCAGTGCCCTGGACAATCATTTTTCGAAACTATCTTCGTATTGGGCAGTGTAAAGATCAATTCCGTTGGCAATAAACATGGTCTGTGGATTTGGGTAGTCAAGGTTGTCCATGACAACCAGAGTCAGAATTCCACTCTTGTCACATCCAAGGAACAATTTATCGTAGTATATGTTTCTGAACATGGTGTAACTCCAGTAGTAGCACGGATCGAAAATACTTTTGTTGTTGAGACCATTTGTTGGAATCTCCTTAAAGGGAAAGAGTAGAAAAACGTTAAGTTAGGATCTAGCCCAAGTAAGCTTTCATCACTGCATATGACCTCGCATGGAAATTCTAAAATGTTTTTAGTGGCGGTGGTAATCGTAGTGGCAGTGATAAAGATAGTTGCAAAGGTATTGTGGACACTGGCTAGAGAGTTATACTTCAAGTGTTAATATGAATGTGAAGAAACATTCCTTTGATAGGAGTTGCTACGTTTTCTTTCCCAAACTAAGAACTTATGTCTTGCCGTGAGTAACTTACAGTGCATGTGATTGGCGCTCCTTTTCCATTTGCAGTCATTGCATACGTGACTTCCTTAATTTGAAAGGTCAAGCCCACGAGATATGGATTGCTTTTTGTTGCAGCATCATATGTTTTCACAATGGCTGAAAATAGAACAAAATGGCATTTATCGTGAAATCCTGTTTGGACACACGGTAGTGTAGTGGCTGGTTTGTCGGACTTTGAGAAGGAGGTCAGAGCTTTTCAAATCCTGGCGATGGCACATGTGTGGTCTCCTAAGTCTAGTTCCAAACTGGCATATTTAACAATTACTATATACTAGCTCAGCAACCTTGGCATTTTAAGCAATCTGATTGGCTCTCTACCTGGGGACATTCAACATTATTGATCTCCTAAGAGGTAAAAAATGTAGGGGCTTCTGGGTAATCCTTGTGCCAGTTAGTTTTTGTTTGGAGAAAAAAAAATGGTTTCCAAGATACCGAAATATGGCCGCCGTCGATCCACGCTTTTCAGCTTTTTCGAAGAGGTTTTACCAGGGAAATTAAGCAAAATACCGTGACCACATTGAAACGTTGACCAGGGCAGGACCAAAAAACAGCGCAAATGAACGACACAATAAAACTGCAGATGCAAAATTAAGTCCGGTCAGTCTCTTTGTCGTACGAATTACGCTACAATCAAAATTAATTTTTTTCACTGGTTGTGTCATCCTCGGCGCCTTCGTCGTGTTTGCTTAAGCTCCCTACTGAGGTTGCTTCGTTGGTATAAACTAAAACAATTATTCTCTTTAATCGGGGTGAATAGTGGCTTTAGGAATATTTACCTCGCTGCTTCGCAACTCGGTAAATATTCTGCCACTATTCACCTCGATTTCTGAGAATAATTAAGAATTATTCCATGAAATCGAGTCGCACATTAGCCAACGACGCGCATAACTCGTGGTTGGCTATAGTTCATGTCTAATTCAACAAATCTTTCAGCCATGATGGCCTTTTTCCGTGCTCATGGTATATGGGCTGATAACTGTAATGTCCACTCCAGCAATCCAACAATTCCAGTATAGTTCAGTGTGCACATGCACATAAGCATCTCTTTGTGCCACGTTGTCAGATGTAGTCAGCAAACGGTTTTGTTATTAAAACCATTTATTTAGGGAAAGACTCGTGTTTGTTAAAATAACCCGTGAGAAGGAAGCCAATCACAGCGAGCTTTTGCTCATATCCAGGGGTTGTAAATATAATAATAAAGGATATCAGTAAAACTCGGGATAGCTCTGCGATGGACCAGCGTCTTATTCTTATTTAAACAGACAGTTAAACCTTCACTGCAAATAAACTCTTCGCCAAACTAAAATTAAAGCTGACCATGTCATGTATGTGCCCACCAAGGAAAATTAAGTCTCGTATTCCGGAAGCATAAGGCAGAAGAGAAGACTAAGTAGGTACAGGTGTACAAATAAGGGACTTTTTTCGAAATGGATATTTTCAAATGCATTTTAAATTTGCGACAAGTTCATAACAATACCACGCAGCTTCTTCAAGCTGCAGTTCTTTTGTTTTCAATTCTGGTACATTCTTTGTGTTCTTTGTCTAGTTATGTAGAGAATGATACATGGACGCGCAGAGACATGAAATTTCTCTTCGAGTTGAAATCGCTATCCTAGGAGTAAGTACAGCGAACGAGTGAGAAATTAACTGATGTGAACACGTGAAGAGCAACTCCATCTACCCAAGTATCAATGTATTATTCTGTTTATTACATAAGCAGTCATCAGGTATTTATAAAACGCCTTAGCTTTTTATTGCTGGTTAAAAAAGGGCTCTTTACGACTATGATCAATCGAATACCGTTAAAAATTACAAAAAGTCGTTTTACCATTTAAAGTCCATATAAAACTAGTTAACATCGTAAAACGTCAACATACAATGCCATTTAAACTACCATGTCTTAGGACACTTACTGGAACCTGAAAAAAAAATCAATGTGCTCCACAAAGAACGTACTTACTATTCATCCCATTATCTGACAAGTCAAAACTACCAGAACACGACACAATTTTTGTGGTAGGATCAACCCGCATGAGAGAGTCTTCGTTTCTGCTTACTGCACTCCAGAAACGATAATCTGTGTTCGCCAAGATTTTGTGGTAGCGCTCGAAGATTGGCCCAACAAGATCTGTCCCGCGGTAAATCCTGCATTTTTCATCACATGGAAATACATCGCAACGCCATTTTAAAGGTTTTACATCAGCTGCAGTCTGTCCAAGTGGTGTTTTGGAAAAAAAGATAGTTTTAAAGTTGAGACAGTTTTCAAAATTCGGCATGAATTGGGTTACTAGTGCCTGAACATTTCTCAACATTCTTATATTTGTTCCCATAATCGATCAAAACAACATATTTTATGTTGATTATCAAATCCCGTTCCCAGATCCTGCGTCTCCAACTGTTGGTGTACAGAATTCGTGTTCTGGGAACGAAGTGTAAACAACGCTTTATCCAAGCTATTCCGAATTTACCCAAGGATTTATTACTTGGCCCTTTTGATCTGTTTGTTTTGTTTCACGAGGCTAAGCAGGAAATCGAGAACAGGCCATCTACCCGCTCCCGTAACCAACCATGTAAAAAAAGTAATTAATTATGGGGCAATTTTGTTTGACACTGTTCAATCAATCAATCAATCAATCAATTTATCTTTTTGTCGATAACGTGGAAAGTTGTCGCCCAATCTTCCGAGCCAGGGGCTTATATAAGAAACGCTCGACATATATATATTACAACTGCAACTACAAGGGCCTAACCACAACACCGGGTTTTACAGCTCCTACTCGAACTTCGTGAACAGTGCATGGGTTCTTTAAAATCCTACGAAGTTATTGCAAACAAAGCGTGTGAGACGGGACCCACGCACGGTTTATCGTCCTTATCGACGAAGACTAGAAAGTCTAACCATTTACAGATGTCATTGCAAAGGCAGCACTTTCTCCTCAGTTTTTTTTTAGAACCCTGAGTGATGGTCCGGTTCCAACCAACGACCTCAAAAGAATAGTCCTGTGCTCTACCAACTGCAATTTACTTTATTCCAAAGTGACCTCCGTTTTGATATTCTTTAGTTTATACTCAAATTAGCCCTCATTGCCTCGTTCAGGGTAAAATATTCTTTTGAGGCAACAAGGGTTGATTTGAATAAAAACACAAGCATATTAGAATAGCAACCATAAGGAATAAGGTGTATATTATAACCGGTTGGCGGTTTAATTTAACCATGGCCCCTTACATACACTAAAACCCTCATTTGGTATTCAAATTGCAGGACTTCGCAGAGCTAATAAGGGTTTGCTCTATGTGAGAACACTGTTGGGTTCGACTTTGTAGCTAAAGAGGAAATCAAAGCAGTGAAACCAAGAAAAAGCAGGTTTTTTGGTGAGTACCTCTTTCACAGAGACAACTGCGCGAAGCTTGATGTGTTCCTCAAGCTTCTCTTCCTTAGAAAGATCCACGTAATCTTTGAAATCATCATCATACTGTTGAAATATCACCTGCCCTGGAGCTGTTTCGTCTGACAACTTATCAGAAAAGGTTCTTAAGAAAAGCTGACGCAGAGATTTGACCTCGTCTCCTTTTTGAAAGGACAAGATGCGCTTGGAATCGCCATACGTCACGTGAGCTTTAAGCTTCTTGGACATCTCTGACCTGTCCAATGAAATTAAGTATCTGTTTGTTTCATAATGGAGGAGGGGCGGGGGGGGGGGGGGTGGGGGGTGTTGAGGAATAATCGGCTGTTCATTATTTCTGCTCGGAGGTTTTCTTTATTTCATTTTTATCAGTAAAAAGAATTCATTACTCTGTTGCAAAAAAAATGTACTCATCCCGGAATATGTAATCAACTATTCTAAACAAAGTTGTTATCTCGTTATTCTGCCCTCAAAATTCCAACAAAAAGGAAATTCCGTTATTCTTAGTTCATGATTTCTCTTCATACCACGAATCCCCCTGATTCCGATATCAATTCGGTTCAATGATCGCCCCAAACATCGACCAAAACCTTCCCTTGTAATTGTGCATGCCTACTTTTATGTTTTGGTTACTTTGGTATATGTAAACGTGTGCCCAAGGGTAATTTAGGATTAATTTCATACGTATTTTCTGAGCTTTCATAAAATGTTGGAAAACTTTGAAAACACATGTAAAATTGATCTTTAATTGTACGAGCGCTCATCGCGAAAACCTTTTTATCACATAAAGGCCAACGTCAGTAGTTGAGGGAACCCGTTCAACTTTTTTCTTAAGGGGCCTGATATTAAGTGTTCGATTCCTAGATTTTATTTTAGCATTCTTTGTTAAAACAAAGAAAAAGATCGAATTAAAACAATGCCGACATCGGCACTTCTATTAAGAAGAAAAATTTAATTCTCAATAGCCTTGAATAAATGATTTGCAAGAAACTGAAAAAGTAGTCTCTGAACTTTGTAAGTTCAATAACTTCGAAACTCGTTGCTTTTTACCTTGAAGCTTTGAGTGTATGTCGTTGTGTTCATTCACGAAAGTAAAAACTCGCCTTCTACCACCATAATTTGATCAGACACGTGCTGTTGTATTCTGAAGGGGTACAATTGCTGAACTGTACCCCGCTCGGAACACACAGTTGGATTTAGTTAGGGCCGGGTGACCAAGGATCACCCAATCGCTATTTAGTTGAGGGAAAGTCTAGGAAAATAGCAAAACAGGTTATTGGAATGCCTCCTATGCGCTTCGAATAAACAGTCTGTCTGCGCAATGACCTGGAATGAAACAGCCGCAGGGGGTTTATGAGTAGACTGATTGTAAAGCAGGCATTGAAAAATCAAAATTAATCGAGCAATTCAGTTGTCATAACGCAAGATGTCTTGTAGTTTGTAGTTGACAACTTCACGATAAAAAAACGATGAATAACTTTAAACGGTGTTTAATACGTATTTTCGGCTCGATTACGACGGTGTTACAAAACGATCTCTACACGATACGATTTTCCTAAAAAACTAATGTTCACATGACTCGTGTCTCAAATAACCGGTAGTTAATATTCAGCGGGTAGCGTAACGCAAACATGTCACGGTTATATTCCGGTAGGGGTAAAAACTAATTATCTCTTCAACACTGAAGATTGGAACATTCTTGTAATTCCTTTCAAAACAATTAAGTATTCACAAAAAAGGCGAAAGCCAGTTCAGCAAGAAATGCTGACTAAATTATCAAAAGACAAGCTGTGCCTTTACTTTCGAGAATCTTCCTTTATCTACCTTCATCGTCGCGAACCACGTTCTTCCACGAATTCATTAAAAACAAAAAAAGTATCTTCCTGTTTTGACAAACGTAACTCGATAACATTACTTACTGTTCAATCAGTTCACGGCTGTAGTATTTCAATACCCTCAATACTCCACGCGTTGGGCTAAAGGTGTCAAACTGAGCCACCTAGCACCGTAGCTATGTAAAATTAATTCAGTTCAGCTCCGTTCAGTTTCTCTTCCCCTGGTTTACACACAACGCGATGGCTTTGAAGATAATCAAGTAAGACTGAGTCTGTTGTTCAATGATTTAAGTTGCGTCCTTTGTGGCCCAATATTCGTAGTGCCTTTTGGGTAAGTTAATATTGTATTGAATGGTAACACAATATTGTTAGTTATTATTCAACAAACACAAAATCACCGTAGCAAAGAAACTACAATACTGCGCATAATTATATCTCCCAGTTAGTACGCGCGCTATGATTGGCCAGTTTAACGGGCCGTACTGTACTGTATGGGGCCTCTAAATTCAAAAGTTTGTTTTGAGATATAATAAATATCTTACAAACCTCGTTTTCTTGGTCCGTTCTGTAAGTCACGGATCCTCGTCTTTTCCGTTTCGCGCTTGGGCCATAAATCCGAGCGAAAAAGTCTCGGTCAGTAACTTACAGTGCGGATCTCGAACTCGGTTAGTAAGGGAAGGTACGTTTTTTATTGGGGGGGGGGGGGGAAGGGCTGAGGCCTCAGAGGGGAGGTGAGTGAGCACCAAAAGGGGAGGGCCATACCTCATGTGAGCTACTGAAGGGAGTGTCACATCTTTTCCAGAATTTTCTAATGAGAATTTTTGTGACGTTGCTTTTCATTTTTCTTACAGATTAAGTTTTTCTTTTCACCTACTTTGATTTAATTTCGTGTTTTATTATGGGTACTAGGTTTAATACATTTCTACATGTATATTATACCATGGCACATAGTTTTCTCGGAGGACTCGTGTCCTTTTTCGTCCGTAACGAGAAGTGCTTGACACAGGTATGGGTCAGGTATCTTCAGCTTCTTGCTGTTGGCTATCTACTGTCTGATATCCTGAGTCGTTTGGTTCTGACGAGGTACTGGTAGATCCAACAATGCGCTCTACCCTGTCACTGTCACTGTCACTGTCAGACTCTGAATTTGAGTCAGAGGCTGGCTGAATGTTGTTTTCACTGTCCTGCACAATAGAAGTCAAAATCGTACTGCCAATATGTGCCTTCACCACCTTCACTTTCTCACCTTTCTTTCCTTTAAATGATCGGTTTGGCTTCATAAGTAAGTTTTAAATGATGCTTCCGGCAATCGTCTGCGAGAAGTTTCCTTTTCCTACAGAGGCCTGTCTGCCTTTAACAGAATTCGGAAATGTAGGAAATATTTGTTTTTGAGAGGCAGGTTTCGCATGCTAAACAAATAAACCTTAACTGTTAAAATAACAAACAACATTGCCGGCTAGTCGAAGAAAGAAGCACGTGTATTTTCCCTTAGATATTTTATGTTCAAAACTTTTATAATAGTCCAGGTTTATACTTCCATATTCAAACTTCAGCTATAAAACGTAAATATCTCACACTGATTGTTCGGATTTTCCTTGTTTCAGCGCGCACACATTCAATATCGAAATATATTTGTATTCAAACACTTTGCGTGCACAAGCGAAACGTTCTGAGGTTTCTACAGCATGGAACATACCATGTAGTAGTGAGGGGAGGGTGGCACTTTTGTCAGTCACCTAAAGGTGGGGGGTCAGGAGTTTGTTTTTGTTAAAACGCGTGGGAGGGCCAACCGTTTTTTGGAAAAAAAAAAACCAAAATTCCCCATCCCTCCCCCCCCCCAAGTAAAAACGTACCTTCCGTAAGAGGTATTTACGCACGCAGAGTCTAAGCGGAAATCAAATAGAATCTGGGTAATTCTGATGTGCAGAGGGAGAGGCACAGTTCATGTCGGTAAGAGAACAATGTTACGCCTTTTTCACTCGCTATCGTCGTAAAGTAAGAACTAGCATAAAGTACAACAAACTAAACAGGCTACTAAACTGCAAGATCTTTATTGTAGAATTTGCTAACATGCTGTATATGAACGGACACATTGTCAATCGAAGATTTTAACTTGAACAGACAACAGAGGTAACGGTCGCTGTTAGGTAACTAGCACATGTCACCCCTCAAAAAAACTAAGTAAGCTAAACACATGTTAAGAAATTTGAGAAAATAATCATTAGCTTTCTTCAATTTCACGCTTATTCGTAAGCCATCGTGTGAAGATACACTTTTTCAAGATACCATGTTTGCTATGAACAGGGCCTGTGGGTTTGGATAGTCAAGATTATCTATAGCTACCAAGGTCGTGTTCCCAACAGTGTCGCTACTCAACAGTGTATTGTAGTACTTGTTTCTGAACATAGTGTAACTCCAGAAGGCGAATGGCTGGAATATACTTTCGTTTCCAAGCTGTCCATTGGAGGGAACTTCCTTTAAATAAAGAAAACAGAAATTTTTAAGAGAACTTGAGCACATTTGTTTTCACGCAATATTCCTCCTGGGCTTTTACTAGTCCCGCAGAATGTTACAATGGCACAAATGTTAGCTCTGTTTAGAACGACTGACTAGCCATGTACTATAAAATAAATGCCAAAGTTAGTTCTGCACAGCTAGGGGAACGTTAATATTTATTATGGAGGGGGGGGGGGGGGCTGCTGTGATTCGGGAAGTTCCATTTAAAAATTACATGACTCCATCTCAGTTTGCCAATTTTTCACATGACCCCCACGCCCCCCCCCCCCCCCAATCAAAAGAAACAGGGGTCAATTTCGGATTAAAACATTATGACATAAAACTTATTGCAAAATATTTCACATGCCTTCCCCCTTCCCTAAATGTTTTTTAGGGAAAATGTTTTTTTCGCATGACCTCCCTAAATCCCACCAGGCCCCCCCTCCCTCGTAAAAAATGAACGGTCCCTAGTTAGAGGAAGAAATTTGTAGGGCAGTTTCAAAGTAAGGGTTTCAGCACAATGTATCGATTGCATGGTATTTTTACGGGCTAACAGAGAAAAGAAAGGAAGAATAATATAAACAAACTTATGTTGTATTGAAATGAAACTGTACATGACCAGGAGGGAGCCCTTGTTGGGCTCCTGACATGACTCAGAAACTGAATTCCGGAATGTGATTTTATTTTGCTTGCGACATTTTGTTATCGTTAAGATAAACTGAAGGTTTATATAAACTACTGTCAAACTGTGGAAAATAACATATTCGATATCTCCACCAGTAAGAATATGGAAAATGACCTCACGAGCCCTAATGATATTATTGCATGTAGAACAGTCGTGTATGTAGCAGTTTGGCATTTCCACGACGGGCGTCGACTAAACCGAGAATTCAAGATCTTTCCCTGGCCAGTTCTGATTAACTACCATTCTCTGAGATCGAGGTGAATAGTGGCCGAGTATTTCTTAAGCCACTATTCACCGCGATTGAAGAGAATAATTTGTTTTAGTAAATACCAATGAAGTAACCCTAGTCGCATCTCTCGGAAACAGCTGAAAAGCGAGAATTGACACCGGCCATTTTTTCTTTATTCGACCAAAGCTCACTTTGCATCATGATATCCCAAAAGCCCCAGCACTATTTACCTCATAGGAGGTGAATAACATTGCCAGTCTCTTGAGATAGTGAGCCAATCAGATTGCTCTAAGTGCCAAAGTTGCTGAGTTGGTACATTGTACTACAATGAATTGTTAACTTCCGTCTGAATTCTTAGGTAATACGGCCACACCCTTTCCCTGCTGAGGACGGGTGATTGAACTCTGACGGTATGATTTATAAAGCCGCTCATGACTGGAACATCTTATCTCATGACGTTAAAGATATTTCTGACTTTCTAGTTTACAAAAGACATATTTGGAGTTTTTCTTAACACAAAAGCTGTGCCTTTACCCACGCGAATCTTCCTTCATCTACCTTCTATCTATTTTTCATTTTATTCTAACTGGAATTTATCTAATACAAGGCCCCTCCGAAAACGACGCATTTGAGACGTGGTCTCCTTACGAAAATATCTTTTTATTATCTTTATTGTTATTATTATCATTATCATTATTGTTGTTATTATTGTTATTATTATTATTACTATTATTATTATTACTATTATTTTATTATTATTTCTCAAACTATACATTACCACGTTTTCATTAGTGAATTCCTAATTTTCTTCTATATTTGAATACCACATTCTTTTCGTGTAAATTTTTATTATATCTAAAATAATACTTGTAGTACCCCAGCCGTAGTGAAACAAAACAATGTAACTTTCTGTCTAGTTTTTCGATTTTAAATATTGTAAACGTAATTCTTTTTAGGGATTATAATTATTGAAGAAAGGTGTTTACATTTTTAGATATAATCAAAAGTTTTTGGATAAATGATAATAGTACATAATGCACAAATTTGCTATGACGTGTTAACAAAAGATTTTATTATTATTTTTATTATTATATCCTTTCCTCCTAGTGGATCCAAATCAAATCAGATACCTTAGACAGAGATTAGTCTTATTATTGTTACTACTACTACCACTACTACCACGGCTACCACTGCTACCACTGCTACCACTGCTACCACTACTACCACTACTACCACTACTACTACCACTAATACCAATACTACCACCACCACCACCACCACCACCACTACTACTACCGCTACTGCTGCTGCTACTACTGATATTATTCTTACTATTATTATTATTATTACTATTACTATCACCATAAATCACTTCGAGAGCCCTTGCTGTTATTGTAATATCGCCGGTGTGTGCAATTAAATGCATGCTACCCAAAATGCATGGAAATCTCCAACTTACCACTACTGTTATTTTCAGTCCGTTGCCCGTTGCAGTCATTGCATATTGCTTGTTGTTCATAGAAAAGGTTAAAGCAACGAGAGTTGGATCACGTATGGTTGCTTGGTCCATTGCTGTCACAGAGGCTACAGACATAACAGTAACACCATAAGCAATGCCAAGAGAGTAAACACTCAGACTAGACATGAGTGTGTTTGTAATAAAGTACGTACCATGCATTCAACCACATGCTGTTGATATGTTGATATCAGTAAAGAAGGCAAAGCACTCATCCTTTGTGGAAGGGGTATTTGAGTGGTCTCTAAAACACCAAACGCGGTGTAGAAGAGATGTAAAAGCACGTAGTGCGGTTTTGTGGATTGATCACCGCCTTACAAAGATCACACGCCAAATTTAGCAACGTTGGATACACCACATGATTTGGATAATTTCACAAGAACATTATACCTATTCAAGATTTACTATCACAATAAATGAAAGGTTGAACCTGTCTTACTGAACCCAAATCCCTATTACTACATTACTACTTGTCCCCAGTTAACCCTTTCACTCCCAAGATATGAGTACCAATTCTCTTAAGCGACTGCCATACATTTGGTTTGAAGTTACTTTGAAGAATTTGGGGTCAAATCAATTCATGATGTCTGAATTGATAATTTCTGTGATTCTCATGAACAGTTAGCCATAATTTGCAGTATTCTTGTATGGAGAAGTTCCACTCTGATCACTCTTAAGAGTGAAAGGGTTAATGCAGCTTCACGGCGCCAGCGGAGCCTATAAACGGCTTAACTGGTGCTCCTCCCAGGGCCAAAATTCAGAAAGCCTTCCATTTTAACACTTAATTTATGTAGGGAATCAAATGGTTTCGACTGCAATTTGGACTACATGACCACAAGTAAATTTTGCAAAAACTGAAAAAATTGCACGAGCCTGTAGAGCGAGTGCAATTTGTTGAAATTGGAAAATTTACGAGTGCTTATTTATATAAAATTGCAATCGAAATCATTTGATTCCTTGTTAATGATATACATGCAAAACTTTAATTTGCACTCATTTTCAACTTTCTGCACTGTTTAGAATTAACGGACGAGCTCTCAGCCATGTATATTATTAAAGGTACTGGAACGAGAGTGTATAATTTTAGATTACAAAATGTACATTCGTGTGGACGTTTTTTGGGAAGTTTGCATTGAGTTGTAGTAGATCAGCTCCGTAAATCGAAACATGTCAAACAGCTCCTTCAAAAAGTGAAAGTGGCTCGTGCAATTTTTATACTGTTCAGTTTTTGGACGGTTAATGATTAACCGTCCAAAAACTGAACAGTATAAAATATAACGCAACTCACCTTATCTTCACGGCAATATGAATTTAAATAGATCGTGAAAAATCTTCACAATCACAGCAAATCGTCTCAAAAGCAACACCTATAAAACAACTTCTCCAAAACGTAACGTTTGCAATCTTCCATGCCTCGATTTTACGTGACAAACTGTTGAGATTGACTCATTTTTCGCATTCTTATCGTTCTTGGAGAATGGATTTTTGTCTTCCGGTGTTACGACAAACTGTCGTGATTGACACATTATTTGCATTTCGATCGTTCTTAGTGGAAGAACAAAATTTTAAACTTCCGCTTTGTGCTTGCCTGTTATTAACGTGGCGCGCACGCGTAAAACGCAATCCGCTGGTCACTGTCAAGATTAGGGTTGCGGGCCTCTCTTGGGCCCGCAATTAGAACGAACTCTGCATCATCTCGAAGTCTGGAGGTGGGGGCGTGTGTTGAGAAACCGAAAAACGGGCAAATCTCCCATTCTCAAACGAAGTTTGAAGTTCTTTTGGTCTTGATATGATGTTAGTTCTTTTAACTTAAGACACTACTATGCGAAAACTAAACGGACAAAATTGTCTTGATGTGACTTTATATACTCACTGTTATAATGTGCTTGAGCCGAGTCAAAAGTCCCATTGCAAGACACAGTGTTGGTTGTAGGGTCGACTTGAATGAGAGAGTCGTTTTCTCTGCTGACCTGACTCCAAAAGCGATAAGTTTCTCCAGCGATTATTGGGTGATACCGGTGATGTATCGGCTGACTTGCAGCAAGATCTGTCCAGTGGATCCAATGCTTTATAAGGAAACATAGCGGCCAGGGATAAAGGGAATTTAATGCGGCTTCAGTACTTGACGTCTGTGGAATGAAACATAACAAAGCCTGAGTTGAAATCGGTTCAGTCCTACCCCTGGATACACACAACAAGATTGAATAAATTAATAATGAAATGACTATGGGTCTAAATTATCTTAAAATGCCTCTATTACCTTACGAATTGAAATTTGCCACGGGCTGTGTTCTGGTAACTGGTTCTGATAATCGTATTTAGCTTAATAAGTTATCTCAGATTATTATTAGTCAGCGCAATGATACTGTCAAATGCGTGTGAAATTGGTACTATACCCCGCTTTTGCAGTCCAGGTAAATGGAAAGCTAGGTACTTTGCTTCTCTTCTATCACTGAACCGTATCCCTCACCGGACCGAATTCCTTGGAAGTTTTAAGTGGTCGACTGTTGCTATCAAAAACAGAAAAATGTCCGATCCTACCTGCTTCTTGCATGTCACTGCGCGAAGCTTGATATCCTTCTCGAGTGTCTCTTCCATCTCAAGATCCACGTAATCGTTGAAATCGTCGTTATAGCACTGAAATGTCACGTGCCCCGGAGCTGTTTCGTCTGACAGCATATCAGAAAAGACTCCCAAGAAAAGCTGACGAAGAGATTTGACATCGTCTCCTTTTTGAAAGGACAGGATGCGTTTGGAATCTTCATAAGTCACGTGAGCTTTGAGTGTCTTCGGCATCTCTGATGACCTATTGAGTCCAAGGAAAGGGATATAAAAAGGAATCCGGATTGTTTTTTTCAAGAACGAGAACTTAAGGTGAAATTTTTAAACATAGCATACGGTGTTATGTACTTATTGACTGACTGCCGACCAGATGAAAGGTTACATGGCTACATTTCAGCTTTTAGGTCGACACTTACAGCTAATTTCAAAACCTGATTTGACAACGCGTGACAATTAACAACGCTTGCTCATACACTCCACAATTCGGAGGTTATTGTGGGGTAGTTTCTAAAGAAACTGGTGCTTCGTCGGTGGGGAATTCAAAAACAAAAAATTCTGATAATCAAACAAGTTGATAAAGTAATTTGTACCACTGTAAGGTATAAGACGGATCGAGTGATGACGTTTCGAGCGCTAGCTCTTCGTCATTCACTCTGACGAAAAGCTAACGCTCGAAACGTCAGCACTCCCTTTTTTACCTTAAGGTGGTCATAATTACTTTATCAACTTGTTTAATTATCCCAATTTCTTTGGAGGCGGTAAGTGAGCCCCATTAGTATTGTGGGAAAATTAAAATCAAAACGCTAAATTCAAGTAGCACGTGATTGTCAAACTATCGCATGTAAATTTTTCAGTGGTCCAGAAACTATCGATATGAAAGCTGTAGTGAATCATTCCCAATGTTCTTCATCTGTAATTATTGCTAATAAATTTGACAAGTTAAATGTCAATAATGAACATAGTTCTGATGAAACTTCAGTCACTGTATACAGACTGACTTTAAGAGGAACCGTCTAGAATTCACGTCAAAAAAGTGATCCAAACCACGAGAAAAAGAAAACTCAGACAAAAGTGTAAGATGGTTCTTAGCAAATCAACTCCTATATCATCTACATTTTTTTATTTAATAACTAAATAAGTTATGTTACACTGACTTTATACAAAGGAACTTGTATTCTTTTTACACTGCGTATTTTCGATTTCATGTATTGCAGAAAGCTAAATGGAAGACTTACTGCAAAAACATTAAACGTAAGCAATATTCTGTGTCTGATACAAAGCTTTTGAAGTCTGGTGACATTGAAATGAACCCTGGGCCTGTAGAGAATATTTTACCACAAAACATGATATTAGTGACAAGATTACAAAGATATGTAAAACCTCTAGATGTTAGTGGTGGTGGTAGTTGTTTTTTGAGCTGTCTCACGCCAATTTTATGGTGATCCTAAGTTTCATCTGAATATTAGAGCTCTTGGTGTTCAATATCTACGCAAACATCCTGAGAGATTTATTAAAAGCAATACTGACAATTCCTGGTACATGGTGTGATAATCTCATATATTCAAGCTATTGCAGAGAAACTAATATTAGAAATTATATTACGGAATCAAAATCTACTTTTTGCAGAAATGAATGTTAGTGCTACAGCACTTTACTGAAGGAGTTCAAACTATTCATTTAGGTCACATAGATGAATAACACTATGTTTCGACAGTACACTTTTCCTTTGCACCAATTAAGCCCAATCAGTGATAACACAGGTTTGATGACGTCTAAAACTAACTCTGCTCTATCAAAACAGAATGACTTAAAGAGAAAACGCAGTGCATCTATGAGATAACTAGAAATACGACTCCCGCAAAAACCTCGCGAAGCTAGTTTTTGAAGAAGTCACAATGCTTTTATATTTTATTCTTTATTTTATTTTGTATTTTATTTTTTTATCAGCGTAATCCCCATTATTTTATTTGTTATGCTGTGTTTGACCAATTAGTGACACCTGGTGCAAATTACGTGATCAGTATACCGCTCAACACAGCACTTAAAAACTGACCTTCATTTAGCTCTTTCACTGCCACTGAGATTGCACCAGAGGGAATAGAAGTAACATTATTTATTATCTTGATTATCATAATAATATTCACTTAACACAAATTGAAAATGATTGTAAATCTTTTGCAGGTGAAATCTTGAAGAGTTGATATGAATGCTTGTGTTTACCACGATGTAAAAAGCTGTGTTTTTTTTTTCTTTAGTTTTATTTTCTTAGTCTCTACTGCTTTGTCTTCTTTGTTGTACATCACTTTTAAACACAATATGTTGTTACACTGAGGACGAGTTGAATGCTCCAATTATTTTTTGTTTATATTTTTTGGTTATAATTGCATGAGATTCATTGTAAGAAGAATCTTTTGATTAGATATTTTATTGTCTACTGCAGTCATTATTTCATTCCCGGGTAACCACAATTGAGAGCATTATGAATATTGCATGTTTTAATTTGTGTACTCTTTTCAGTTGCAATAGTACCCCCAGTGGTAGATAGAAAAATTCCTCTTCCCTCAAAAGAGATGCCATATCAACAGAAGTGTGAGATACAATGTCATTACATAACAAAATTGGGGGTAAAACAATTGGACTCTACAAAAACTTTGAATAAAGGTTTGATAATAGTGAGTGCCGACTGTATAGTATGTGGTTGTGCTATTTTTAGGTCATATCATAAAAACAATACATGTAAGAAAGAGTTATTGAAATCTTAATATGTTCAAAAAGATTGCTGCACTACATACTCCTGTAAAAAAATAATGTGAAATCAACATCAATCAGTCAAAAGTATATACCACATGAAAGTTTAATTGTGCTGTTACAGAAACAGGCAAAATATCCATACCCAACCAGAGAAGATTATATTATTTTGAATATATGAAAATTTCTATTATAAAAACTGCAGAAGAGAGATTTAATGTAAGGATGGTATTTCATCGAAAAAGTCATGGCAGCCAGAGGTATTGAACTGTAACCAATGACATATAGTAACGAGAAGCACTATCATTATATTATTATCTATATTATTATCATTATTATTATCATTACTATTATGATTACTGGTATTGATATTATTATTATTATTATTGTTATATTTTTATGTTAAACATAATATATTTTTATAGGGTGGGATGCATGTCCTAATCTTGGTAAAGGTATTGTTACTCTACTACTATATATATAAGCAATACAAAAATCTGCTTAATAGGCTTTCCATCAGAGGTGGTAGTAATCAAAACAGCTCCAAACAATACCATTTCTTCTTTAATGCTTAGAATCTAGTGCAGTCATTTGTCTATTTGTGTGGAAAATCATTATTGAAAGCATACTTTAGGGCATTTAGGAAGCTTGAAACACTTGTTACTACATACAGCACACTTGCAATGAATATATGAGAAAGATTATAAACATTTTGGCATTACAAAATTTATTTTCTTCTTTATAAAGTTTTTCCAATCTAACAGGTTAACTACATCTTGTGGTTGTTATTAAATATTGATATTTGACATCATAAAAATGAAGTAAACAGCAGAAAGTAACAAAGTTAATATGTTATGTCTAACTTTGCAAATTAAGGCTTGAATTAACATTTCATTTGTGGAAAAAGGGCAGGGGTTCTAGATAGCAATATTATCATTGGGGGGGGGGGGGTCTTTGAACTCTAAGGTAAAACTGACCCATTGTGAAAAGGCTATGAAACTTGTTGTCTCTACGCAATATTATTGAAACCTTTCAATCAGAGAATACATACATATATATATATATAGCAATGAGAAATACTACTCAGAATTCAGTAATCACGTTTGCTTTATTTTGAAATGATCGTATTGATCACTGATAATATTTCAGAACCAGTACTTTATAGTGACACTGGGTATATATTCTGTTGAAAATATTAAACATAACTGCTAGATCAAGAAAATTTATAATTCCTCGCGAAGCGAGGCCGAAGGCCGAGCGTAGCGAGGTTACTAATCGTGTCGGTTCCGGTCAGACCACGTGGCTCGCAAGCCCGAGTAAATCGAGCCGAGAGTTTTTATATATGTATATATATATATATATTTATATATATGTTTATATATATCTATATTTTAAAGGTGTCCGTTCGCAGGCCAGGTTACCTGGCAATAGTAACGCACTTGAGAACGCTGAATTTCCGCCATTATTCGGTGATGCCTTTTTGAAAGTAATGTAAATTTCGTGGAAACCGATTTCACTCGTCCTGGAAGTACATCCCAGCAAGGTGATCTCCAAGATATTCAAGAAATATTAGCACGAGATCGTCGCCGAGTAAGTTCGAATACCGTGAAAATCAACACGAGGAAAGCACGACTCAAAGCAGGGATAGAGAAACGACAGCAGGGAGAATAACAACAGAAATCGCAGCCAAGACAACAACTGCTCGCTCCAGAAAAAGGCAAACGAAACAGCAGGGAAAAGGACCAGGAATTCAATCAAGTTAGTTTTGAATTTGAATGTGTTATTGATAGAAATACAGGACATGAGTGAACGATTACATAACGAAATATATTGGTGTACTACATTTAGCAAAACGACTTAGAAGGGACACCGAGTAAGAACGACTTCAACGATTGGAGATGTCTCTGGAAAATAATTCTATTAGTCTAAAACCGGAATCGGAAGACGACCAACAGATTACAAGAGAATGTAAATAGGTATTTTTCATAATAAAACGATAGCGTTTCCAGTTTGAAGTAATTTCCAACACAGAGAGTTGCAGTTGTTATAGCAATCATTTATAACGATGTGATCTGATATCATTGCAACAGTGAAAATATTGTAAATTTTCTTGATCTAGCAGTTATGTTAAACATTTTCAACAGAATGTATACCCTGTGTCACTATAAAGTACTGGTTCTGCAATATTATCAGTGATCAATGTGATCATTTTAAAATAAAGCAAATGTGATTACTGAATTCTGAGTAGTATTTCTGTTGATTTCACATTATTTTTTTACAGGAGTACGTAGTGCAGCAATCTTTTTGAACATATTAAGATTTCAATAACTCTTTCTTACATGTATTGTTTTTATGATATGACCTAAAAATAGCACAACCACATACTATACAGTGGGCACTCACTATTACCAAACCTTTATTCAAAGCTTTTGTAGAATCCAATTGTTTTACCCCCAATTTGTTGATATGGCATCTCTTTTGAGGGAAGAGGAATTTTTCTATCTACCACTGGGGGTACCATTGCAACTGGAAAGAGTACACACATTAAAACATGCACTATTCATAATGCTCTCAATTGTGGTTACCCGGGAATGAAATAATGACTGCAGTAGACAATAAAATATCTAATCAGAAGATTCTTCTTACAATGAATCTCATGCAATTATAACCAAAAAAACATAAACAAAAAATAATTGGAGCGTTCAGCTCATCCTCTGTGTAAGAACATATTGTGTTCAAAAGTGATGTACAACAAAGAAGACAAAGCAGTAGAGACTAAGAAAATAAAACTAAAGAAAAAAAACACAGGTTTTTACACCGTGGTAAACACAAGCATTCATATCAACTCTTCAAGATTTCACCTGCAAAAGATTTACAATCATTTTCAATTTGTGTTAAGTGAATATTATTGTGATACTTCATCGACTCTGTATTCCCTGTCAAGATAATAAATAATTTTACTTCTATTCCCTCTGGTGCAATCTCAGTGGCAGTGAAAGAGCTAAATGAAGGTCAATTTTTAAGGACTGTGTTGAGCGGTATACTGATCATGTAATTTGCACCAGGTGTCACTAATTGTGTACCAAACACAGCATAAGAAATAAAATAATGGGGATTACGCTAATATAAAAAATAAAATATATAATATAAAAAAAAATAAAGAATAAAATATGAAAGCATTGTGACTTCTTCAAAAACTAGCTTCGCGAGGTTTTTGCGGGAGTCGTATTTCTAGTATTTTCACTGTTGCAATGATATCAGATCACATCGTTATAAATGATTGCTATAACAACTGCAACTCTCTGTGTTGGGAATTTCCTCAAAATGGAAACGCTATCGTTTTATTATGAAAAATACCTACTTACATTCTCTTGTAATCTGTTGGTCGTCTTCCGATTCCGTTTTTAGACTAACAGAATTATTTTCCAGAGACATCTACAATCGTTGAAGTCGTTCTTACTCGGTGTCCGTTCTAAGTCGTTTCGCTAAATGTAGTACGCCAATATATTTCGTTATGTAATCGTTCACTCATGTCCTGTATTTCTATCAATAACACATTTAAATTCAAAACTAACTTGGTTGAATTCCTGATCCTTTTCCCTGCTGTTTCGTTTGCCTTTATCTGGAGCGAGCAGTTGTTGTCTTTCCTGCGATGTCTGTCGTTATTCTCCCTGCTGTCGTTTCTCTATCCCTGCTTTGAGTCGTGCTTTCCTTGTATTGATTTTCACGGTATTCGAATTTACAAACAATTCTTTCAATAATTTTTACTCGGCGACGATCTCGTGCTAATCTTTCTTGAATATCTTGGAGATCATCTTGCTGGGATGTACTTCCAGGACGAGTGAAATCGGTTTCCACAAAATTTACATTACTTTCAAAAAGGCATCACCGAAATCCCGGCGGAAATTCAGCAGTTCTCAAGTGTGGTACATTGCCAGGTAACCTGGCCTGCGAACGGACACCTTTAAAATATAGATATATATAAACATATATATAAATATATATATATATATACATATATAAAAACTCTCGGCTCGATTTACTCGGGCTTGCGAGCCACGTGGTCTGACCGAACGCGACACGATTAGTAACCTCGCTACGCTCGGCCTTCGGCCTCGCTTCGCGAGGAAATTATCTTGACAGGGAATACAGAGTCGATGAAGTATCACAATAATATTCACTTAACACAAATTGAAAATGATTGTAAATCTTTTGCTGGTGAAATCTTGAAGAGTTGATATGAATGCTTGTGTTTACCACGGTGTAAAAACCTGTGTTTTTTTTCTTTAGTTTTATTTTCTTAGTCTCTACTGCTTTGTCTTCTTTGTTGTACATCACTTTTGAACACAATATGTTCTTACACAGAGGATGAGCTGAACGCTCCAATTATTTTTTGTTTATGTTTTTTTGGTTATAATTGCATGAGATTCATTGTAAGAAGAATCTTCTGATTAGATATTTTATTGTCTACTGCAGTCATTATTTCATTCCCGGGTAACCACAATTGAGAGCATTATGAATAGTGCATGTTTTAATGTGTGTACTCTTTCCAGTTGCAATGGTACCCCCAGTGGTAGATAGAAAAATTCCTCTTCCCTCAAAAGAGATGCCATATCAACAAATTGGGGGTAAAACAATTGGATTCTACAAAAGCTTTGAATAAAGGTTTGGTAATAGTGAGTGCCCACTGTATAGTATGTGGTTGTGCTATTTTTAGGTCATATCATAAAAACAATACATGTAAGAAAGAGTTATTGAAATCTTAATATGTTCAAAAAGATTGTTGCACTACGTACTCCTGTAAAAAAATAATGTGAAATCAACATCAATCAGTCAAAAGTATATACCACATGAAAGTTTAATTGTGCTGTTACAGAAACAGGCAAAATATCCATACCCAACCATAGAATAGTACATTATTTTGAATATATGAAAATTTCTATTATAAAAACTGCAGAAGAAAGATTTAATATAAGGACGGTATTTCATCGAAAAAGTCATGGCAGCCAGAGGTATTGAACTGTAACCAATGACATATAGTAACGAGAAGAACTATCATTATATTATTATCATTATTATTATCATTACTATTATTATTACTGGTATTGATACTATTATTGTTATATTTTTTATGTTAAACATAATATATTTTTATGGGGTGGGATTCATGTCTTAATCTTGGTAAAGTTATTGTTACTCTACTACTAAAAGCAATACAAAAATCTTCTTAATAGGCTTTCCATCAGAGGTGGTAGTAATCAAAACAGCTCCAAACAATACCATTTCTTCTTAAAGGCTTAGAATCTAGTGCAGTCATTTGTCTAGAAAGTTTGTGTGGAAAATCATTATTGAAAGCATAGGGCATTTAGGAAACTTGAAACACTTGTTACTACATACAGCACACTTGCAATGAATATATGAGAAAGATCATAAACATTTTGGCATTACAAAATTTATTTTCTTCTTTATAAAGTTTTTCCAATGTAAAAGGTTAATTGCATGTTGTGGTTGTTATGAAATATTGATATTTGACATAAAAATAAAGTAAACGGCAGAAAGTAACAAAGTTAATATGTTATGTCTAACTTTGCAAATTAAGGCTTGAATTAACATTTCATTTGTGAAAAAAGGGCAGGGGTTCTAGATAGCAATATTATCAGGGGGGGGGGGGGGGGTCATTGCACTCTAAGGTAAAACTGACCCATTGTGAAAAGGCTATGAAACTTGTCTCTACACAATATTATTGAAACCTTTCAATCAGAGAATACATACATATATATATATATATATATATATATATATATATATATATAGCAAAGAGAAATACTACTCAGAATTCAGTAATTACATTTGCTTTATTTTAAAATGATCACATTGATCACTGATAATATTGCAGAACCAGTACTTTATAGTGACACAGGGTATACATTCTGTTGAAAATGTTTAACATAACTGCTAGATCAAGAAAATTTACAATATTTTCACTGTTGCAATGATATCAGATCACATCGTTATAAATGATTGCTATAACAACTGCAACTCTCTGTGTTGGAAATTACTTCAAACTGGAAACGCTATCGTTTTATTATGAAAAATACCTATTTACATTCTCTTGTAATCTGTTGGTCGTCTTCCGATTCCGGTTTTAGACTAATAGAATTATTTTCCAGAGACATCTCCAATCGTTGAAGTCGTTCTTACTCGGTGTCCCTTCTAAGTCGTTTTGCTAAATGTAGTACACCAATATATTTCGTTATGTAATCGTTCACTCATGTCCTGTATTTCTATCAATAACACATTCAAATTCAAAACTAACTTGATTGAATTCCTGGTCCTTTTCCCTGCTGTTTCGTTTGCCTTTTTCTGGAGCGAGCAGTTGTTGTCTTGGCTGCGATTTCTGTTGTTATTCTCCCTGCTGTCGTTTCTCTATCCCTGCTTTGAGTCGTGCTTTCCTCGTGTTGATTTTCACGGTATTCGAACTTACTCGGCGACGATCTCGTGCTAATATTTCTTGAATATCTTGGAGATCACCTTGCTGGGATGTACTTCCAGGACGAGTGAAATCGGTTTCCACAAAATTTACATTACTTTCAAAAAGGCATCACCGAATAATGGCGGAAATTCAGCGTTCTCAAGTGCGTTACTATTGCCAGGTAACCTGGCCTGCGAACGGACACCTTTAAAATATAGATATATATAAACATATATATAAATATATATATATACATATATAAAAACTCTCGGCTCGATTTACTCGGGCTTGCGAGCCACGTGGTCTGACCGGAACCGACACGATTAGTAACCTCGCTACGCTCGGCCTTCGGCCTCGCTTCGCGAGGACTTATATAGAACAAAAAATCTAAAAACTGTTGGTGACAATGTGTGATTCCAGAAAATATCCATACCCCCCCACGGATGGTTAAATTCCTGGGGGGTGGGGGGGGGGGGTTATACATGACCCCTCTGGAACGGAAATTCCTAAGGGGTGGGGGGGTCTAATCGGAAGAACCATCCGTGGAGGGGGGGTATGGATATTTTCTGGAATCAGACAATGAGAAAACTTATGCATATATGAGAGAATAATTATAGGAAAAAGGGGCCAGATAGAAATCATTGATAAAAAATAACAATGCTTGCATGAAAAAATATAGAGCTAGGAAACATTATGAGCAAAATGACCATTTGCCTCAAGTGAACTGTGCAATTGAAATAGTTTCCGGTGATGTATGTGGACAGACAAATATGTGTGATGAAAATCAATACAAACAGGTAAAAGTTGAATACATGATCTCAAATTTTCACAGAATTGTGAACAAAGGATCGGTTTATGTGTGTCAAGCTGCTGTGACCAATTATAGTGAATCTTTTGCTGATAAACCAAGAGAAAGAAGTCCAGATGTGAATAAGTATTAATTCAACAAAAAAAGTGTTAACAATATTGAATGGGTGTGGGCAGTGTAGAACATGTCATAAATATTTATCTAAGAATAAAGTTCCACCTTGTGCTGCAGTCAATGGCATGCAATTTCCACCAAAAAACCTGCCTTTTTATCTGAATGAGTTAGAGTGTAGACTTTTAGCTCCAAGACTTAGCATTCGAAAAGGTCATGCAAGCCCCTGAAGGGGTGAACAACTTAAAATTTATGGTAACATTGTTAATGTACCAGCTGATGTTAATAGTACTACATCAACGGGTTACCAAGGTTAGCTAACATTGTTCCCGTCCATGAGAAGGCTAGAAAAGATTGCAGAGAAAACTATCGTCTAATCTCGTTCACCTCCATTTGCATATTTTTGTAAAGTAAGCGAGAAGATTGTTAAAGATCGTGTAGTAAACTTCTGGCAAACCCTAAATGTCTTCAACTCAAACCAACTTGGTTTCCTCGAAGGTAAATCAACTCTCACTCAGCTGCTGCGTTGCTTTGATGACTGGGCATCATCAAGAAATAAGACTCACTGATGTTATATTGTTAAATTTCTCAAAAGCGTTTGACTCTTTCAACCAAAGGATGTACCTACTGTAATCAGATGATTGCTATTACAGCCAAACTACTACATAAAAGTGGCAACAAGAAAGTCAAAACTGATGTCGGATGGATAAAAATTCGTTGTCGACGCCTTCCTAGGTGACTCTCGTGGCACAATAAAAGAGACCTTAGGGACGGACCATTAGAAAAGTGATGGGGGGGGGGGGTGGGGAATTTTCAGCTTGCACGAATTTTTTTTTTTCGCTCACTGCTTGTGCAGGAATTTTTTTTTTCAGGTGAACCCCTCTGCACGAATTTGTTTTACTACGCCTGTGAAGAAGTCACAATTGGACCTTTCTTCAGCATGAATTTTTTTTTTACCTTCTTCTTTGCATGAATTTTTCTTTTTTGAATTTTTCCCTTGCATGAACTTTTTTATGTTTTTTTCCCCACCCCCTTATCACTTTTCTAATGGTCCGTCCCTTATAGGAACCATTCTACGGTGACGTCTCCAGACATTTGCCACTCCAGAAAGTCCAGAAACTGCAAATCTGCGCTTAGTGGGTGCCTATTTTCGCTATTTTGCATCTCCCTAGGCCAAATGCTGAGCCTAGCACAGGCTGCCCAAGATCACAATGCGAAGAGTGTTTTTTTAATCTTTATGCGAACGTTCAGCGCGCGAAACGTGACACGGTTACCGCCGACATCTACTATTACATAACGACCGAGTTTGTAGTAGAGGAAAACCAAAAAGCGACAACTTGCTTAAGAACGTGTCCACATGAGATCCATGCAATATGAAAATTTGAGTCCACATGGTATCCTCCAGAATTTGATACTATTTTGTGTACAGACTGGTATTAGTCCAAGTTAAAAGCCTGCCAAATGTTTTTCCGAAAGTTCGAGCAGTTCACGAGATACAGTGGTCCGAGTGAAATGACACACAATTTTAAGTAAAACCATTGTAAATTCGCTCGTGAAGTTTACAACTTGCTCAGAGACGATTCGGGGCAGAAAAGAATCTTGGCAAGTTTAAAATGAATAGCATACTTATTCTAGTCAACTAAATTTGAAGAGGATGCGATAACCATGTTTGAAAATATTAATGCATTCATGAAATTGAGAAACCTAAAAAAAAAATGAGATTTTTCATAATTCGAATTTCTAGTGAAAATCGCTTAAAATATCTTGGATGCGGCCATGTTTCTGCTCAAAATTACTCCATTTCCATAAAGTTTATTTGTTTAGGAATATATAGATGTGATAAAATCTATGTGAAGCTACGTACGTATAGCCATGCGAAACAGATATTTTGTGTCGTTATTTTGCTTACCGACGATGACGAGCGAATGACATTGGGGGACTATGACATCTATTGACATCTGGTAAAACATATTGCTGATTCTGATGGAAGACATTCTGAGCTCATATTATATTTTTATACAAAATATTAGGTTTATAAAATGTACCTGATGAAACAAATTCAACTTGGAGTGCTACTGAATAAAAGTGAACCGCCGCCATCTTTATTTTGAAAGCATTAGTACCACAGGGTACCCAAGGCATCAGGGTGTTATTTTATCAGAGGATTACCGCTGGCACGAAACTTTTTGGAATCGGAATAATTACAGCAAGTAAACTTTTAACTAAATGCAAATAGTATAAAAATTGTGCTGTTGCGTACAAGTGGTTTGGAAGTCTTTCTCGTCGGAAGACAGCGCATACGCCTGGCAGTGGTCTACGGGCTTTCCTCAGTAACATGCAGCTTGTCTTTTGTTGTAACCATCATAACCATGCTTTGAGCGAACATGCTGTGTTCATTTTAAAATGTAGCCGGTATTCCGACAATACATTATTATATGAGTTACCTTGTCCAGTCTCGCAAAGCAAACCGAATTGTAAGGATATTTTCTCGAAATCTCCATGGATATCCCTCTATACGGTTTCTGTTTGCAGGATGGCCGAGTGGTCTAGGGCGCGGTATTTCAATGCGGTGACCCGGGTTGAAATCCCGCTCTGGCCACTACCTGGTGTTGTTCTGGGTAAGTACCTGGTTCAACTCCTCGATCATCCTTGTAAATAGCCAACTGGTCTGCCTCCCACCAGTTGGGATTCTTAACTATATTGTATGTTGTATGTAAAAAAGTGACTCTGAAAAGCCCCGTAGAGGGGACGAGCCACTATATGTATGTATGTATGATGCTCGGGATATTTACAAACTTTACTTGGCCGCCTTCCCAAGCCAAATTCGTTCCTGTGCTCGGGGAAAATTGTGAAATCTTCTCTACACTCGTCGAGCAACCCAACGCGGGCCAAACATAAGTTGCCGTCTTCCTCGACTCCTTCACGGGAGGTTTTAAAACAACCACACAAGTGCCCTTTTGTGCTACTGGAACAATTCTTTACAGTACAAATAGATCTAGCACTCTTGCTTTGAGCAGAAAGGTTGCATGCCTTCTTAGAATATTTCTGAAAAGAACAAACACATTTAAAGTCTTCCTTTTTTACGAATTGTCTGCTGGCATGATTATCCATGAAAAGCGTGGGAAATGCACTTGGTATCTGGTGCGTGTCACGCAATCCTCTCACCGCGTAACCAAAATGATGTCGGCGGAAAGCAAAATGGTCTAAATATATTGAATTTGTATCTTACTTGATCATTGCTTTACTTTTACTGCAAACAAATAAGGACCTTTCCGTTTTTTTTTTTCATCTGTAACCGACGTAGTATAAAAGGGCCTAAAAGTTGCGGTGTAGTAAAAAAAAAAGTAAAATAACAAGCGGTCGGACTTCCCATATGATTTTAAGATAAGATAAAACTGGAATGAAACGTGAAAATGGTTTTTTTAAAATACTCCTCAAGAATTATAAACACACGGACTCTGTATTACAATATTATCGCATGTGTCACGTGACCCACATTGCCGTATTTCAAAGGCAAATTCTTCATCTAAAATGTAAACATCACACACTTTTATTTTTGTAATTACTTAGATCATCAATTGTGCAAACTGGAAAAAGCATTGAAATGAATCAAAACATGGCCGCTTGTTTGCTTTTTCCCGCTATTTTAGGGACATTTTCCGTAATTTCGCAAAATGGTGAAAATTGTCAAGTTGGATTGATGGCTCACAAATATAAAAAACATTACAATCATACATTTTTATATTTGTAAATAAAGATCTAGGTTTCTGCTTTTACTTATCAAAATATTTTTTTGTTGCCTTAGAATTTGGGAGAAAGACACATCATGAATTCACTGCATTTTTGGCACGGATTTTTGCGCACTAATTTTCACAAAAACTTTATACTCGTATAGCTCTCTTAAAAATTAGTATCTGGATAAACCTTTTGGTCTAGATTGTAGGTTCCTCGTGGGCAACAAGTGAGCCAATTTTGAGCGAAATTGGTGAGGGGTCGTGTAGACTCGTCTGCACGGTTCTTAGGTGGACACGTTCTTAAAAGGCTTCGGGTCGAGCTGAGAAGCGAGATGACAATAGAAAAGACAACAAGGCATTGAGATGAGTCATTTTTATTGCAAAAATACCAAAATTTCAGCTATAATGTCGATTACCGTTTTTTCCCCATACAAACCCTTATAAATTCAAACCGTTGTAACACAACACCACCACATACTGCAAGGCGAAGGTCACGTTTCTCGTAACCAAACTCGTTTGTTATATAAGTAGGGAGCTTAAGCACACGCGTTTTTGAGACGCGGACGACAACCGGAAGAGACCACTACGGATGCCAGGACAGAGGTGTCTCCCAGATTTTTATAGTGATCATCTCTAATGGAGAAAAGATACTAGTCAATGTAAATGTGAAGACAAGTTAAAAGAGAAAACAGCTCACTTCCGGTTGCCGTCCGCGTCTCAAAAACGCGCTATATAGTAGATGTCGGCGGTAACCGTGTCACGTTTCGCGCGCTGAACGTTCGCATAAAGATGAAAAAAAAATACTCCTCGCATTGTGAGCTTGGGCCGCCTGTGAGCCTAGCGGCTTTGTCAGGCCATTGCGACAAGAACATTAGTTCGAGGAAATACGTCAATTCTTAAAAACTGCCTGAAAGGTTGGATATTTCCTCTTAAACAAAATAAATTTTAATGGTAATTTAATTTTTTTAAGAAAAGTGCGACAACATAGAAGTATTGAACGTAGCTCAGAAGATTATACAGATGCAATAGGTACATTTCTGAATGGCTGCCGGGTCTCAAAAGGTGATCCTCAACAGTAAAACACGGATACCGCTCAGAAAAATCGATTAATCACAGGAGTGAAAGTTATCCGGCAAGGATGTAAATCGACTTAACACTAAATCGCCTAAAATAACAAAGAAATGAATGCATATGACGAATTGCCCCTCACCTCTAATACTGACTTACATTCTACCGCAAAGCGTAATAAATTTGCTTACCATCAGTTTCAGCCCGTAGTTGCTCAGCAAAAGGCAATAGGCACAATGTGAAATATTTATCATTCATGCCTCTGAGGAAATGTGATAACTTTAATCGCACAACGTGGGACAAAGTCAGTAATATGGGGATAGTTTCTAAAGAAACTGGTGCTGCGTCGGTGGGAAATTGAAACACAAGAAATTGGATAAATCAAACGAGTTGATTAAGTTAAGGTAAATGGGAGGTGCTGACGTTTCGAGCGTCAGCCCTTCGTCGGAGCAGTAATTATATAGCAGTAATAGACGAGACAATAAGTTCAGTTCTTATACTCACCTGGAGTTTTCAAGGCCCCTTTTCGTTGTTTTTGAAGTCCTGTCTTGGGGTAACAAACAATTCTAGTTCGCTGTATTAACGGGCCTCATTATATAGCATTGGTGGTGTGAAAGGTTACCTCATCATTCATCCGTTGTTATTGTTTTGGAATTCTTAACCTATAAAGTAATGTCTGTCGCTAGCCGACGTCTTGCAAAATGAGACATTACCTAAGTTGTCAAGTATTCATTCTTTATTGGTGTTGTCCCGCGGGTGTTGATTGGTGCTGTCCCTAGATTGCAGAATACCCGGCCCGCTAATTACATTCATGCCTCGTTCCTCAAAAGAAACCGACACATGCAAATGATGGGCCGGGTATTCTACAATCGCTCCCAATTATTTTTAAACGTGGTTGTAATTTATCTCATTTTTTTTTCTTTTTTGAACAAACGCATAACTTTGATGGACTGCGGTAACAACTTTGTCTTTTTCCTGGTAAGGAAGAGTTTTTCGTGCTTTTAAGCGGATGTTTTTAACAGTGACCGGACGTTACTAAACAGGAAACCAGGGCTGGAAACCATTTCGTTTCCGACTTATCGTTTCCCTTCAGGCCTTCACACCTTTGAACTTTCCCTATCCTCTTATATGCATCTCCACTGATAGATTACGACTGTCTCGCATCTTATTTTAAAACTTATCGTCTTCGAAAAATCTTTCTGGGTATTTTCGTGTGGACTGGAAGTTTTAAAAGAAGTCCACTGAACGGTTGAACAGGTAGGTAAAGGGCCCGGGGGGGGGGGGGGGGTACTCCCACGAATTTTGGATAGGGGTGTGCCGCGAAAGTTCGTGAACCCTAACCCTATTTAAGGACTAAGAAAGCGAAAACTGATACCCTTTTTAAGGCCCAAAGCCGAAAAATGACACCCTATTCAAGAAAAAAACCGCTTAACGGCTGTTAAACCTCTGTTGCAAAATCACTTTGTAAACGGATACATCAAGTTTTAAAAAAACCGTTCGTTTAGGCGGGCGTTTTCACACTCCAGTACTAGATAGTACAATTAAGCTACCCTATCTAAGGACCACACCAGGGACACAGAAACAAAAGGGTCAAAAAAGATACCCTATTTAAGGACCGAGAACCTCAAAAACCATACCCTATTCACGTACGTACCTGTATAGCCCATATATGGGAGTACCCCCCCCCACCGGGGTAAAGGGCTTTTGCATTGCGGGTAGTTTCCGGAGATAAACGTTCTCTGAAAGGGTACCCCCGACAAAATTCCGGAAATGCAATATAGAGCTAAGAAAGGACCATTCATGATAAGGAATTATTCCAAACATTACAACAGCGCACTATTAACGTCTCGCTAAACTCGTTGGAAAGCAGATTTAGATGATGGATGAGAAATGAACGCTTCAATGAAAAGATACATAGAAACATGACAAAAATCGCTTAGTTGACTTAACTGTTAACACGCTTGTTTAACTCCCATGTGCGGGCGTTCGAGGCCACAATATTTAGCTCCTTCTCCGCTCGAGTACTTTCGATTTCCCGCTAGCGGAAGCAAGCTGTGGACCGTGAACCTCAGAAAGAGCTGGTTTTGAAACGTGAAAAGGAACTGGTCGGTCGAAGAAGAATTTTCTTAGGAATACCGGAACATTTGACGACGTAAGACGTGTTTGAGTCGTCTTTGATGACTGAACAGCGTACGTGTTTCATTTCCTCCAAGGAACGGAAGTGCTAACAACATGAGGTGTGCAATATTCGCAATGCGCGTTATTGACTCTTATAAGACTTATATTAATGACTTGGTAGATTCGTTAGGATTTCCGTATTCTAGAATCTCATTTTCCTGATTGCTTTCCAGTATTTGGTAACTGTATTCCCCCAAGTTTGAAGCAATTTTGAAGTTACATCGTTCTGTGCTATGATTTCCATCACCCTCTCTTGTTTTCACAAGCATGGTTAGTCCCCCCTCCACTCATGTCATAAACTTGTATTTTGCTGTGGTTTGTCTCATATCAAAGCAAGTAGTTACTATCATTGTTTGGTTTGGGTACTTTTTATACTTTACTCTTTCATTTTCTATTTAGGTGCCAGTTGTCAAACTTAAGGGTTACAAAGCACGTATCTGACTGTACAGCTGTTCAGTACATTGTCAGAGGCTGCGGAGGCCTTGCAAATTGATTATCTCACTGGTGGATTCAAATTTGGAGAAGGTCAGCAAAGCAGTACTCTACAAAGACCAACTGCATCCACATTTGACAACACTCTGTCCCCTAAGTATATTCCAGTGCTCACCATTTGAACTTAGATGCACCTTCACTTTCTTCCAGTGTTGCATGGGGATCTGATCAAAGATTTTATTTCAAGCGTCAAATGTGCAATGTCATCTAGACTATGTTCACAGCTCCTAAATCGCTTATTCAAGATAGCTATTATGGAAAATGAGGGACATGACTTTGTATTATTAACCCTTTGAACTTAATAAAAATGTTAATTCTCGTGATTGTTTTGCGGCAGTGGGGAGTTGTGAAATTATCTAGCCAATTCACCTTGTGTGATCATGTCCTTAATTCTCATGACCATTATGCTTTGTAAAGCAGATGATATCTCAAGGAGAAAATTGAAGCTAATCATCCTTAGAGCTTTAAGGGTTAACGTACCAAAACCCAAACCAAATGGTAAGCAATGTCAGTGCTAAAAGGTGAAATTGTCCATTGAATAGAAATTTTCATTGAAGGGTTGTTTTCTTTTTATGATTGAGAATATTTGCATTCAATAATAAAAATCCTCAAAATGACAACTGTTCGGGGTGATCTCAAGGTGTACTTGGTTCATGTAATACAGCATTATTAGTTATTAGGTAAACTTGTGTATGTATGTTGATAACAACAATAATTATAAATTCATTTCATCAGTTATTTGTATCACTTCGTCAATTCAATCATGTTAATTTACTTTGTGGCTGGCTTTATTTACTGATTTCTCCCAAAGACCAGTTCTTGTAATATTCAGTTGTCAAATAAAAAGCAATCATAAGAAAAGTGGTGCAAAACTGGATATGTTGTTTCACTTTCACCTTAAGTGTTGGATCCTTAAGTAGCTATAGAGGATGGACAAGGTAAGTTAATTCACTGGCTTAGTAGCTCACTTTTTCATAATCGGTTGAAGACATAATGAGTATTTTGTACTTAAATTGCATTTTTGTCGTAAGGATTTTCAGGTTCAGCCTCAAGTTTGGCAAAGATGGGTCTGTTGTGTTCATATAGGTATACTCATATGCTTTCTGGTATTTTGTGGGATAGCAAGGGCCCATAACTTTAAAGGGTAAGCTGTGGGTAATAAATTAAATTGATTCTTCTGGCTCCGAGTCAGAATCCTCATTACATCTAGAATCATCAGAACCAGTTGACTGAATAGCAGGTACTGAAGAATCAGCTGTGTCTGTCTGTCAATCAATTTCCACAACACTGTGTATTTACTCTCTGCAACAACTATTTGACAATGCGCAGAACAGAGATATTTTCCCCTCTTCAGTTCAGATGCAGACGCGGATCTAGAATAAACGGTGACCGATTTCCTAAACGAGTTTCTAGGAGGGTCCGGGGGGGCATGCTCAACCGGGAAATCTGTTGGATTTAACTCCCTTAAGTCCCGTTTCCTAGGTCTCTGAGTCCTTCAGACAGGATATTAGCAAGTTCCATTCTCTTCAGATTTCAACTTTGAAAGTTTTTATTTTTATTAAAAATATATTATTCATTACGGAAAATCTGACCGATTCCCGTCAAACGGTGGAATCCGGTGTGGATCCGCGCCTGAGATGCACACACTTTTGTACAACTCGCCGGCTTTTCCTGTTGAGCCATGTTTGAACAAAACTTTGGCAAATTCCAGTGTCATAACTCAGGGAAAGCATGGCACTTTCCAAACTGATGAAACTCTTTCCACATGCATAATTTTACAGTGCAGAGGTTGGCTATGAGCTTCAATAAAAGGGAGTACTTTCGCATACCCTCAAAAAGAAGTTTGGATGACAATGATTTGTAAGATTTGAGGTTTACACTAAATATTATTCTGGATAAAACGTCAAACCTTTCAACATTTATTACCCTTGCTTGCTACTGATCTGTTTAGTCATAATAGAGTCTCCCCTACTAACTATGGTTTAATTGAAATTTCTTTCCTCAACCCCGTGTCAAATTAAAAGTTCTCATCTAACCTAAAATTCAGCAATGGAGATGTGAAATATTCCAAAAACAGGCTTTGAAAACATACCAAACCGTTAGAGCCTAAATAAACAGTTGCCGCCATGTCTCCTTCCAAATACCACCATCTTTTTACTACGGGAGTATCTAGAGGATCTTGAACTAACGTAATTTTCTGCTTACCCTTCCTCTATTCCAAACCACTTCCCCTCGCCAGCTCTCACTTTCACATTCAAATTTCTAATTGGTAATAATATTCGATTATATAAACGCCATAAGTACTTCTACAGAAACCCTTAATAGTATAGCTTTATAGAATGCTTACGGAGGCGCTTTTAAATCAACAAAGAAATTTTCAGTTGCGAACGGCCTTTGAGAAAGTCAATTACTGTACTTCATGAATAGGTCGCGGCTTTCATGAAATTTTATTCACAAGTCTGGAAGATACACTAACACCCGAAGACTCACAGGCCTGGTTCCTCAAAAAAACATAAACTTGTTCACCTTGAACAATTAAGAAATGAAAAGTTGCTACCAAAAAACGTTTGAAATAAGGAATTGATACTTATAAGATCTCAAACCTGCGTTACATAGCGCTGGTAAACCACCTACCTGAAAAGGAAAATGGACTCACTAAGCGTTGATCAGAGTTTACCAATATCCAACTGACCGACTCTCAGTATGTCAGCCTATTTATTATGTTGTTTCCTACATCGTGCTGATACCTGCAAAATTTGTCCATTCCCACTTTCTTCGATCACAGTCGTCCAGACAATCCAAAGGATTGTCCCTATAAGGATAAAGTAACCAGGTTCGAAACACCAGGTTCAGTGATACGGCAGTATAACCTTTGGCAACTGTCCACTATTTTTCCCGTCGTATTGTTACTTTTGATCGTTGTGTATAGATCTTCTCTAGTAATGCTCAGCAAAACTGGACAAAACGTATAAAAAACATGATGTCAATGTAATTTGCCGACAGCTATATAACAAAGAAAAAATCGTATGCTTTCTTAGAAGGCGTTGCTTTCCACTGTCACAGTCAAGAAAGTTATAACGAGTTATGACATGGACTATTTTATGCGTTTTGTCAATTGTAATATCAATTCAGTGAAATCACAGGCTAAAAAATTACATGAAATTACTCGATATTTGCCAAAGTTTATGAATCAATTGGAACCCAATCTGAAAAATAATAACGGTCGGCAGATTATGAGGAGAAAGGGAAAATGTTTTTTTTTTCCGTTTTCCTACATACGAAACTGATGGTTAATAAATGAAACAAAAACAGACTTAACACGTTTGGACCAGTTTAATGTACGAGTTGGCCTATGTTTTCGCTTACGGTGGAGACTGCACAGACTGCGAGCGACAAGCCCAGAAAGACGACTAGTAATATGGCAGATAAACCTAGTAAATGTTTGTTTTGCAATCATATTCCTTTGGAAAACCTCCAGGTATGCGATGCAGCAAATTATATCCCTAAAAACAATTAAACTACATTGTATACCTTGCACATGGCTACACGCCGACTATTGTATTTTGAAAACTACCTGTAACTTTCTTGATTTGTTGACTAATTCGATATTGACTCTGGCGAAAAAAAGGCAAAGAAATTCCCTTGTTTTCCCAATTGGATTTTTCCGATTTAAAACACGCATGGATTCCTGTAAAGATGTCCTTCGAGGAAGTAATAACTGCTAAATATTGTGAACCATAACGTCACGTCAGTAGCAAGATGTATTGCGTGTTGAGTCTGTTGACACTGTACCGAGTGCCAAGTGATTAGCGCTTGACCTCTAGAATCCAATCTCCTTTGGATTGTCTGGACGCCGACTGTGATCAAAGAAAGTGCGAATGGACAAATTTTGCAGGTCTTATCACGATGTAGGAAACAACATAATAAATAGGTTGATATACTGAGAGTCGATCAGTTGGATATTGGCAAACTCTGATCAACGCTTAGTGAGTCCATTTTCCTATTCAGGTAGGTGTTTTACCAGCGCTATGTAACACAGGTTTGAGATCTTATAAGTATCAATTCCTTATTTCAAACTTTTTTTGGAAGAACCTTTTCATTTCTTACCGTCGCGTATACTGATTAATGGGGTTATTATTTACTATTCAAACAAACGCTTCTGTTACCGTATCTTTTTAATTTCACCCTTAAAAGTTAAGCCTTTTGAACGATTTAATTGTGTGCTATTCCAGCTGACAAGTTACAGTGGGAAAGATACAATTTAATAAGTCACCAAACTGAGCTGCCTAACAAATAGGCCTAGATAGTTGAAGTACAAATCACAGACTAATAACAGCTTGGAATAAACAAGAGACAAGCAACAAACATAGCAATTAATACGTGTTGCTGTCTACTTGGACCCTCCAACATATTCATCCATTCTTTTTAGTCTCGATATATCCAATGACTTAGTTAAATAAAAGAATGGAAAACGTTATCTGTCTTGATCATGATTGCTAACCGATTATATTTAATTGCACATTTTATACAGTTCTCTTTTCATATCTGCATGGAGTTGAAAAAAGTGGATCATGCGTTCAGAAAAAATGGAGAGTACTCTAAATGATGTAAATTGGGAAGTTATTGGTGGGTTCTTCAGTGATAAACCTCTCAAAAAACCTCACCCCACCTTCCCTTGAGACAATACTTATTATCTTAGTTTGTCTGTAATATTATGATGACATGAAAACTCAGTCATAATTAACGGTTGTAGATCGATCAAATACTTCAGATTGCTAACTGTCCAGGATGTTGAAAGCTCACGTGACCTTTGACGAAGTAACACGAGTCTTGTCATTCGAGGAAGGTGAAGAAATCCGAGGCCTTCGCCCGCTGTTCATTCAGCAATTTTACGATGTTCTTTCTGACGATATCACACCGGAACAAGTCAAGTTTCATCGATACGATGAGAATCTTAATGGCTACGAGGAACTTCCAGATGGAGAGAAGCTCGAAGAGAATGTCATATTGAAGGCTGTAATGGTGCAGTGCCAGGTACAAACGCATTCAAAACTGAGTAGATATTGTGAAACGAACAATACTACAGTAAAGTACAACTAATCTGTCTCAAGAAAAGTCACACCGCATGGTCTGATCAAATTTAGAACCACACCGTATAGTAATGCAAACAGTACCATAGTACCGTGAGTACTGTCCAGTTGCTTTACAAAGAATCGTCACACTGCATGCGCATGGTTTGATCTACAGATGAAAAAGTTAACACCACACTGTATAGTAAACGAAGAGTCTCACAGTACAGTGCTGTTCAGTAGCTTTGCAAAGAATGGTCACACTGTATGATTTGATCCACAGACCACACATCCACAGATGAAAAAGTAAGAACCACACCGCACAGTAAAACACACAGTACCTCAGTACAGTACTGTTCAGTAGCCTTACAAAGTACATGATGGCCACACCGTGAAATGATTTCATTTACAGATGTAAACGTTAGAACCATTAGTAGGGAAACACGCAGCACCACAGTAAAATTAGCTTTAGACTAAGCAGAATTAGCTTAAGACTAAGCAGCTACAACTGAGATTTCTCACCTTGAATTGATCGGGCTAATCGGCTGCAGGAAACTCAGATGATTGACTTAGTGAAGGTAAAACGAATCAATAAAACACTAATAAGCATCACTTTCAAACTTTCAAACCTTCCAGATAGGTACTTTCCCAATAGACTTTAAATGCCGTATGTGGAACGTAGTAAGCAGACAGAACAGTTCTTTACTGCAGCGCCACCCTTCCCAGAATGACTTGGTGGAGTGTGATGGGAGCTTTGACAATTTGTCCGCGGACGGTAAGGATTTTGCAGTTCAGTTAGCAGCCTCGCTTTCATTAGATCGATTTTAAAATCACTTTAATCAAATTTCATGGCTTGTTTGACGCTTGACTTTTTTTAAAGCAGATTTAATAAATAGTGATAAGCAGAAGATATTAAAATCATACCAGAGATTTCAGACCAACTTGAACTTCTCGCAGGCGGCGTCTACACTATACCACATGGCACTTGTGCATGCCTACACAAAAATCATATCGGATAAGCTTTTTAATCACACACGAAACACTAGTTTCGGAGCTATTCTTGTTTCGGCTTGTAGGTCTTGTTCCAGCTCATCAGTTTCTTTCGCACTAGGCAGGCACATCTTTTCATGTCGACACGAAAAGTATCGGATATGATGTGAGCACGGCTTCAGTTTAATTGCCACCTCATTAAAAAATACATTTTGAAAACACACAATTCAATGGCCAAAATTCACCTAGTTTAGTTAAAGAGCACCAATTTATCGTTATTCTTAAACCGTCAGTAAATTCTGACATTCCAACGGACAAGCTCATGCATTCTCTTTGCTCAACTTTATCAGCAGTCCTTCTGAATATCTATAATCGGAGAGCTAATCCAACGCAGTCGTTGAAATTCAAGCAAGAGTTTGTGATTTTCACAAAAAGCAATGATGTTTCGACCGGGGGGTACTACCATAAAAATTGGGGATGGGTGTGCGGCCCGCTTCCCAAAACCCTTACCTTATTTATGACAAAAACCTGCGATTTTCCCTACCCTATTTATGACCTGACCTTTAAATAAATAATCTTTTTTCAGACCTGCCTCATAATTATTTCCCTAGTTCAGACCAATGTTAAAGTCATTGTTTATCTGCTTCATAGGTTACAAGACTGCATGTGCACAGTTCCGACCTCAGAATTCCACACTATAACGCGAGTGCAGAAATCGACAGCCTATTTATCACCAAAATGGCGGCAACATAGCTAAAATCGATACCCTATCAGAAGCCCATTATGGGCTCCTGACCCTATTTGTGACCAAAACGGCTGAAAAACCATACCCTTTGGGGCCGCACATACCTATATAGCCCATATAAGGGACACACCCCCCCCAGAGTTTTTCGATCCCTCCATGAGTTCTCTCCGGTATATTCGCAGAAAGTGCTGAATCAACGAACGAGGCATACATTTTCATCTACCACGCAATTTTCTCAACAAAAAGCCATCGCCAAAACCCCGTATTTTACTGGTAATCCACCTGGAAGGTAGTTTTAACCACAATTGCGAGGTATTGTTTAATTTCCTTCCTGACAAATGGTTCAAGGATAATTGGAATGAGGTTTTAAAAGAGCCATCCTTGTTATTGTCAGTATTGAATCGAAGATGCAACCAAGAACGACCATCGTGATAATGATAATGATAAAATGATAATGATGCTGACGGATCACGATGTCCATCATCCATAAGTCTTACCATGTTTGTATATAAATTTACAGCGGAAGTGACAATCAAAGACAGCCAAAAGGACCATTATATATTGCTCTTCAATGACAAGTATGCCATGGTTACAAATGGAGAAGGAGGGCCTATAAACGCTATTGTAAGTGATTTGTTACCCACTCAACATGATTGCCCGTTTTTTAATAGCGGAGCTCCACAGCGGCTCGAAGAGCCGCAGAGCGGAGCCCCATAACTACCGTGCGAGGATAGAAATTGAGAAAATCATGCGTTTGAGTTTTCATGGTCATCGTGGCTAGCGGCATGGCTCGCGGGCGCGTGCGCCTAGCGACGACGACGACGACGATGTTGCCCCAACATGGCGGCCATAGTCATCCGGGATATTTAGGTCTTAAACCGAAACGAGGCTTTGCTTTCGCGCGCTTTTCGCGGCTTGCCGCGGCTACGCAACCTACAGCCAGCAGTCTAGAGCAGTCTACAATGTTTTGCTGAAGAAACGGATTATTCATAGCGGTTTTGGAGGAAAAATTTTCTTCCTACAAGTTTTCAAGCGTTTTTGGAGGGACATAAGCATAAAGCTGAGTTCTTTCTACAAGTTTTTAAGCATTTTTGGAGGGACTGTGTGAGGAGCTCCGCTTTTAGGTTTGCCCAAATCTATTTAATAGTGTTTGCGTTGTCACGTAATCTTAGTTCTAGAGAATTCTAAAACGCACTAACATGATGTAAACAAGTGAAGTAACTTTCTATAAATAGTTATTACCGTAATGTTTCGAATTTCCCAGAACTATCTGAAAATGTATTTAAAGAGCGCTATCGCATAATTCTAGCACTTACGTACTGAAGCTCGGAGTTAGTCTAAAGTGGTAAGGAGTTATTTGGAGATCGCGCCGTTCGCCGTGGCTGAAGAAGCTATCCAAGGAAGAATTGAAGTTGTTTGTTATCAAGAAGATATCAGAAAGGAGTTCGTGAGTTTAAAATGTCAAGTGGCGACTAAACTTATCTAGTTTCTAAGTTAAAGGATAGCTTGGTTGGTGCTTAGAGAATATTTAAGTTAGCGATCGCTCCCATTGTAGACCACTCGAATTATTTTAGTTGTCAGTTGGTAGCGGAAGTACGTTTGTCATTCTTTTTCTGTACGGACAGAGAAAACAGGCTTATTTATTTATTAATTTGTCTCGTAACATGCTATTGCTGAAAAACAACTTAATTCAGTTTGAGAATGTTTAAAAGAAATTTATAGTTAATATTAAAGAACAAATGCAGAAGAACTGCATTTTAATCCTAAATGCCGCAAAAGAGAGAGATTGTTCTATTTTTGGGCATGCGTAATCTACTTGTCAAGCGATTTGTGGACTATGTTTGAGACCGCTCTATAAACGTCTGTCAAGAAAGTATTAGTTACCATTTGTCTTATTAATATTCCACATGTGTATTGCCAGGACTGGAGCACATCACTAGTTTAGCTAAATGAGTTATTTCATTGCAACTGCTTGATTATTTCTGCTCTTTTCTTCTAAATTAGGATACTTCAACGCTGTTGATCTCTCCTGCATCTGCAACTCAGTTTAAGCCTATTTTTAACGGTAACTATTGGTTGTTTCAAGCCGAGACCAGTTCTGAGTTATACCTTGGATGCCTGGAGGATGGAAACACAACGCTGGTGAAGATGAAGACGAAAGATTTTCCAAACCCACAGGCTTTGTTTATTGTTAATCAGATAAACTAAGAATCTTCTGTGGTTAACAAAAAAATGTTTGCCATTCTTAAGACTAAAGAGGGTCAATTGAATAGAAAATTAAAAATAAGGTTAAGTAAATTCAATTATTGAAGACTTGCATTAACTGTTATTATTATATCGCTACAATAGTACGCTCTCTGATTGGCTGCTGAGCTGGCAAGATTTTCTTGTAATCAGTGACCATCAGTTGACCGTTCCCGTCAGTTGCATCTTCAAGCTGGTAATTCTTCACTTTCAGCTCGAATTGAACAGGTATTCGGACTATATTATTGATGAAGGCAATTTTAACCCTTCCAGTCTCAAAATATGAGTGGTAATTCTCCTTATTGACTGTCAAGCAGTGCTAGTTTTTTTAACTGCAGTGATATCACATAGTTTGCGTAAAACTTGAGTCAATAAGTCCCTTTATTACATCCATTTTGAAATCACAGGTCATCCCTGCAATTTGATTGGCCCATAGCAGTGTGACTTATTTATGAATCGCACTATTTTAGGCTATAAATCGCATCTTTTTTTCAGCCAATGCTGAGAATAAACACCAAAATAAAACAACCAATCAAATTTACAATAAGATATTGGCACTTGACTAACAAAAATCCTGTATTAGGACTATTAAATTGTGCGATTTCAAAACTGGATGTAATAAAGAAGTAATTGAACTTCGTGTCGTCCAATTTTGGTCTTAAATCATACTCACGGTGATTTCAAATCGAATTCGCGCTGCGAGCTCGTTCGATATTTGAAACCACGTGTATGATTCCTCACCAAATTGCGCTCCGCTCAGTTCGATTCCGACCATCATGAATTACCGTCACTTGTTTGCTTAAGACGTTTTTCACATTATAAGAAGAATTTGCATCTTGGTCACTTACGGAAGTGAGAGGGTAAAGGCAAGCAGGAGCCCAGGCTCCTGAGGCGAATTATAATAAGTCCATCTTTACGAACGGATGTTCATGATTTTCAAGGAACTTAATAGCAGCAAGTTAAGAATGTCGCAACATATGCAGATATGCTCATGACATAATACGATGAAATACATAGCAAGGGTAATTTGTATTCAAACACGAAAATAAATTTATTGTTCTGTGTGATATCTGTACTTTAATTCGGGTACACATCGTTCTGTAAGCATCTCCGTTATAAATGGTCGGTGTTGCTCGAAAACGAAAAAGCACTGCTTACCTTACTGTGGATAACACTTTTATGGAGCACATTTAGGACCACTCAGTTTTCCTCGTCAAATTTCTCTTTCTCGACTGGTGTTTTCATGAAACGACTTCTAAATTCAGCTAAATTTCGTGGCATCACTTTAATTTCTTTTTGGCGCGACTTCAACTTTTTTTCCAAGATTCTAGGACTTCTGGACCTCCTGACCTCATGTAACTGGTCATAAAATTTATACTGAACACTATTCTTTTATTCACACGCCAAGCCTCAGTCAAAATAAATGGCAAATTATGTGTGTGTGTGTGTGTGTGTGTGTGTGTGTGAAAGAGAAAGAGAGAGAGAGAGAAAGAGAGAGAGAGGGAGATGGGTAATTCTTAACAAATGATATGAATTTTCACCAGGTTCCCGCCGTCGTCTTGTCCTACGTACTCACAATCTTCTTAGTTACAGACTACACAGAAGAAACAGACATAAAAAAAGGATCCTTTCAGGGGTTGTTTGACTGAAATTTGAAAGCCAGACCCCACTATCCCCTCAGCCCTCGTTTCCATAAATCCTACCCCCCTACCCCCCCCCCCCCCCCAATACCCACCAGACCCCGACGCACCAAAACAAATATAGGATTCCGTGCTATGAGCGTATTAACATACAAATGTATTCATTGTTTAAAGCTTGTTTTGTTTGGAACGTTCTTTGGCAAGTTATCTCTAATTTAACTGCGTCTCATTTAGAGCAAGTGAAAGGATCACTTAAGGCATTATACATGTATGATGACGCGTTTAGAAAAGGAAGTTTAAAAACCAGACAGAGTGAAACGAGAATTTTCCATCGTTTTCGACAGCGGAAACTATTGACCGTGTTGGAATGTCCGTCGTTTTTACTCTGCATGATGTGGGACTCTATAGCAAATTTTTAGATAATTTGATTTGTTAACTGCTATGATTTTCAAATGATATTCTTTTTCGCGATGCAAGAGAAAGCTATGTCGGTTTTAAAGTGATTTTGTGTAACACTGCCAAACAGATTGAAAGGGTTGAATGGAACTGGGTTTAGACTTCCGGCATGTTGTCTTGAGTGAGTTTATACTGACATGACTTGGCCGTTACTAACGTTTTTGCATGATCAGTCCACGCTTAACCTGACAGAAATATCTAATACATTGCCAGAGATAGATAGCATATGGACGCGGCGTTACGTTTCTGAGAAACCTAACCAGCCAGTTACAGCATGCGCAGTTTTCAGGTCCAAACTGAACAATATTGACAATATCAACGCTAACTGAAGGAGTTCACGGAAAAAAGGGTTTCATTCAAGGCTATGACGTAATTAATGAGCTGCTAATGACAAGTGGTGTTCAGGTTGTAAATCACATAAACTGCTAGCAGTCTGCCTGAATGTCCATGGTCTCCAGAAAGACCCCATAGATATTTCAACAGTGGCAAGTTTTCCTCGTCAAATTTCTCTTTCACAAATCGTGTTTTTTGAAACGACGGCACACGGTTACATATGTTTCAATTTCTTTCTCCCTGAAGTTACTGAACCTTAGCGGACTGTATGAGGCAAAATTACAAGACAAACTGCCCGCAGTTTACGTGATTTACAAACGGCACTTGTCATTTTAAAACCTTGACAGCTCATTAATTACGTCATAGCCTTAAATGAAACCATTTTTTCCGTGAACTCCTTCAGCTAGCGTTGATATGGTCAATATTGTTTTAGACCTGAAGACAGCGCACGCTGTTTGGAACTGTGCAATAATTATCACGAGGGGGCGGAGGCACATAAAATGAGAGGGGTTCACAATGTAAACGCACAGCATTAGTGGGTAGAGGAAAGTAAATTTCTGGGAAAGTAGCGGTGGGGGGGGGGGGGGGGGGGAAGGAAACTGAAAAACTAACTTTAAAATTCAAATACCAAATATGTTTCACTTGAAGTTATACTCTACTTTCCGGACTGATTTAATATTTTAATATGAATACAACATGGCTTGCATTAGTAGGTGGTGGTTTGGGGGGGGGGGTGGGGGGGGGTTCGTCATAATTAGTTGGGAGACTTGGAGAGGTGTCAAGAGCTAATTTGGGATATTGTGTAATATTTCTCCTGGCGAGGCTCATTATTCGGCCCCCTCCTGATAATTATTGCACAGTCCCTGATAACTGGTTTGGTTTCTCAGACTGATCATGCAAAAATAATTCTATTCAATTCGTATATTTAGGTTCCGTCCTAAAATCAATGGTCTACTTTTTTGTTTATTTTCACTTCCCCAACCCAATCTGATCGCGTCCCTTTTTAAATAATGATATTAATCTAATGGGTATCCCGTACAATATACGTATTAAATACCCGGTTTGGCGCCCCTCATAATGCTCGTTCAGCAGACTTTCCCATTGGTAACGACTCATCATACCGGAAGTCTAAACCCAGTTTCGTTCAACCTTATCCTGTTTGGCAGTGTTACACAAAATCACTTTAAAACCGACAAAGCTTTCTCTTTGACGACTAATGCATCGCGAAAAGGAATATCATTTGAAAACCAAAGAAGTTTACAAATCAAGGTATGTAAAAGTTTGCTATAGAGTCCCACATCATGCAGAGTAAAAACGACGGACATCTCAGCAAGGTCAATAGTTTCCGCTGTCGAGAACGATAGAAAAATTCTCGTTTCACTCTGTCTGGTTTTTAAACTTCCTTTTCTAAACACGTCCTCTTACATGTATAATGTCTTAAGTGATCCTTTCACTTGCTCTAAATAATTAGCAATTAATGAATTCGGCTTTCGTAGGATATGAAGAATTAAGCGGATCGAGGAAGGTGTTATCCACCGAGGCCGTAGGCCGAGGTGGATAACACCCTTCCGAGATCCGCTTAATTCTTCATATCCTACGAAAGCCGAATTCATTAATTGCTTTATTATTTATCAAAATATTTTCAAACACTTAAAGGAGAAAAGGAGCTTCATTTTCACAAATTTCACACCCACTAGCAATATAACAAAACAACAAAATAACACAAGCTCGTCCCCAGGTCTTCTCGGTTAACGGTGCATTAACCTGCGAAAACGCTGCATTTTTGACGTCATTTCCTCGTTTAAGTCAAAATTCTTCCAAATTTGGTCATCAGTAACTGGTTACGGTGAATTAAACGTGTGCTTTTAGCCAATCAGAATCGGGGAAATATTTTGAATGAATAATAAGACGCAGTTAAATTAGAGATAATTCGCCAAAGAATGTTCCAAACAAACAAATTTTAGATAATGAACAAATCTATATGCTAATACGCTCATAGCACGGAATCCTGATTTTGTTTTGCTGCGTCGGGGTCGGGTGGGTGGGAGGGGGGTAGAGTTTATGGAAACGAGGGCTAAGGGGATAGTGGGGTCTGGCTTTCAAATTTCAGTCAAACAACCCCTGAAAGGATCCTTTTGGTATGTCTGTTTCTTCTGTGTAGTCTGTAACTAAGAATATTGTGAGTACGTAGCACAGGACGACGCTAGGAATCTGGTGAAAATTCATTTGCTTAGAATTCCCCATCCCCCCTCCTCCGACACACTCTCACACACACACACACACACGCGCGCGCGTTTCATATTTTAAAACCCCCATGGATTAGTAATCGGTGTTACGTCATAGAAATTCAATATAATGTCAGAAAACTATACTAACTTAGGACCAGTTCAAACGTCGAACTTTACATGTGCCGAATCTAATGCAAATGAGAGAAAACAATAGATTTTTCTCATTCGCATTAGATTCGGCACATGTGAAGTTCGACATTTGAAACGGGCCTTACTTGGAATTTGCGAAAGTTTCGAACTGCGACTGAGTAACACGTATCGTGGACCCTTTGGATGTGAGCGGTTGCAGTCTGGTAATAACAACTGGAGTGCTTTAGAAGTAGATTTATTCTTTCATTTCTTTGTTATGCTTTCGATTACGTGACAAGCTGAAATCTTCCTGTTTTCATTTTTCTTAACTGAAAACATGAACGCAAGGTGATGGCCAGTGAGCGAGGGAGACATTTCTTGGGCGCTGAAAAAGTGAAAGCAGCAAAAATGGAAAATTATTTTTACAGCATGCAGAGAAAACAACAACCCACTTTCTAACTGGAATGCATAAGATTCCCCTCGCTCTCCCATGTATGATGAATACGGCCTAGTCATTCTTTTTAAAAAGTAGTATTGTATTGGACTCTTATAACATAGTTACTCAGTTCCTCCCGTTTCTCCTGTTCCTGTCCTCTGCTCTTGCAGTTAACGAAGTTAGAATTCACGTTTTGATCGTTTATACGTGCTTTTAGCTGTACTAGATTACTGCTTGTTGTTGCACGTAAAAATGATTGATAATAATCATAATCATCGTATTAACGATCACAAAGCCCAACTCAAGCTGTTTGTGCCAAGGAACTTTTAATGACACATACATTTTGTCAGTAAGTTATGAGTAAGAGTCCATCTGCATGCACCACATGCGTACAGACTTGCGGTAGACGTAGAAGCAGAAAACGAAAAATTCTCACTCGAGTGGTTAAATCCTGTTTTTCTTTCGGCTCGGGATGAACGCACAGCGGGTTTCCTGAGGCTCGTGCATTTTATCGTGATAAATATTTAATTTTCTCAGTAAATTGAGCCAGCTGAACTAAAAGTTATGGTTCCTTTTATCTTCCCGAATAAATGCATAATTTATTTAAATTCATGTCTTCACGTGCTAGCAAGACTCTAACTAGACTTGGCAGTTAGGAAGCGGTCATAGTGACTTCTCAAGTATTCAGTCTTAATTGTGGGCCATAAAATCAGCTTGGAAGTCAAGATAAGGTGGGTATTACACTGAAAATACTGCGCGGCAGATGCCAGAAATAAACTAACGTGTTCGGAGAAGGCCCGTAACGTGACTTTGACTGTGCCGCAAAGCTGTTACTGAGCATCGAAAGTTCTTTCCGATCGTGCAAATCGATAAGCTTCCTTATTTTGTCGCGGTAGAAAAAGAGAAAAGATTTACTTCATTATCAGATCTTTCTAACAAAATGCAGCAAATTTTTCATTAATTGCTATTTTATAAGATTTGATATTTCAAAATACTTCTACTCGGAATTTAAGCATGTAATATTCCTTTATCAGTTTTTAGGTTTACTGTAAACAGTTGAACCTGTTTTCGTCATAACTTATCTTTCCATGCAAGTTTCCAGGGTGTAATAAATTTTGTTGTAATAAGCAGACCACGTCAATCAATTTATTGCCGCAAGGATGAATAATAGAAACATAAGACAGTTAAAAGTCTTAATTCATTTCTTGTTTTCCTGACGCCCATCCAAGATGATAGATTGCAATCGCCATGGCCATCGATAACCATTATTAATACTAGCAAATCCTTTTATTTGCCTGTGTTATCGACATATAATGAAGTGAACGTGAGAAAAAAAAATGAGAGTTTTAACACGCTCTGTTCTTATCAACTGTTTTATTGGACGAATCCATTAAACTGATAGTCAATCTTCTAACACGCAAGTCAAAAATTAAAGGCCTTAACTTTAATTAATTTACTGTGTGATTAGTCTGATTTTCATCCAGGTTGCCAGAACGTTTATCACTTCTTCTGTGAATGGAGGAAGTACTAAGTTTTTTGTCCTGAAAGAGTTAACGTGAGTCTAGGATGTTCATTATTAACAATATGAATCTGCGTCTTTACGCTTTTATTAGTCTCGTCCAAAACAAAGCAACACGGGACGTTTTAAACGCTTTCTGTCGTTATAGCAAGCTACGGAAAACAGGTAAAGTTCCAATTGTAAACAAGTTAAGACTATTACGTTACCATGGCTACGTTTTAGAGTTTCCTTTTTTTTTATATCGATTGTCATCAGCTCTTCCTTCGGCGCATCATGTAGAAACTTGGCAGTCGAGGAAGCGAAAACCCATCCAGTCGACGAAGCAATAAGTTTCTCTTCCTGTTAGTCATCTAGTTCAAATATGGTAAAAGCTCCCATATGTAATGTCAACTTTCCATTTTGCACTAATTACTTGTAAACTACCATGAAGCATAATGGAGAAATTGCATAAATTATCTTTATTTTTACCACTTAATTTTGCAAAACAAACGCTTCCACTTGAATCTACGATGTCAGCGAATTTTATCTCCCATATTTTTTGCACGTGGAACCCACTCGACTGCTGTCTTAAAAGTTAGAACAACATAATGGCTCGATTTTTATTTCTATATATTTGTTGGTAGCGACCACAAATGGTTAAGCAATCAATCTAGAGGAAGGGAAAAATTGCTTAACTAATGGCGCATTTTAATTCTTTTTTGTCCACATCCTTCCCTATTCCATCTTTTAAACCGGGCTGTATGCTTTCTTCGCTTTTTGCTATAAACACAAAACTTGTGGGTCTGTTGTCTCATAGATTTTGCCTTTTGAAAATTTCTTCGTTTGTCGCGCGTTAGGAAATGGTCTTTTGAGAACGATTTCCATTTACTGCCTAATTCACTTTGTAGAGTAAACTCACATATTTACTTTTCTTCCTTGGATTGTCATCGTCAAGAGTGAAAACGTTAACTTTGTTGAACCTTTGAGAACAAATCTTCGTATTTTAAGTTTCCTTTGATTACTTGAGATTTGGTTCATCTCTGAGTTATTCGGTTAAACAAGGCTTAAAGAGGTAGTTGTTTCAAGGTATTTCACTGTCCTACTAGACATTCCTTCTGAATGGTCATTTTCACCTTACGGTAAACCGTTGTAAGCTTACAAAATAATTAATTAAAATTAAGATATATCTTCATTTTCATTTGGCTGAGAGTCGCCAGTTTGTCAACCGTCGAATAATGTTCTCAGTTCTATTAGACGAAGGATGTCGCACAACAAAAGCTTTCAGTGGTGACAGCGAAAATGGCTGATGGAGGTTTCAAAACGTCAAGCGATTAGTAAATAACGAAATCATTAGATAAGAAACAGAGATAGAAGGAGTTGGTAGTTAAGTAATTTATCAAGGTGGTGCTGACTTCCTCGTCCAGTTTTCCCCCGGGTTCACAATTCCCTAATTGTCCTTCGCCTTCCCCACATCCTTTCGCTTCATTCACATTATCAACATCACTATATGCAAAGGAAGGAAAAACCTGACCGGTGGAAAGGATAATCCGATTATTACATAACATATGAATATTCTGTATGAAAATGAAAATTTTCATCGGTTTAGCGACAATTCTATGCCAAAGTGAGAACGAAAACTCTATGCTTTGGTTAGGCTTTGATATGATATGAAAGATTATAAAGTAATTAGAGTTATGGGGTCAACTTTAATTTCGCATGTGAAATTATAAAATATTGCTTCTAATTGATTATTGCTATTGTTACTGTCACTGTCACTGTCAGTATCATTTCATTGTCATTGTCTTGTTCTTGTTCTTGTTGTTGATGATGATGAATTTGTTATTTTTATAAAGAAAACCCTGACCGCCACTATGAATGGTATTGTGCCGGTGGAATCAAACGTTATTGAAATTAAGACAAACAAACATAAAAACAAACTAAGGTGGTAAAATACTTCACCTTTTGTTACTCGTATGCTAACTGCCGTCAAAAGAAGTCGCTTAATTTCATTTAATAGTTTGTTTAATAATAATAATAATTATCATTATTATTTCAGCTTTGGGGGAATAAGTGAAGAAGCGCGTCGCGTCATGGTTTTAGTCCTTGTATTAATGATGGTTCTCCCGCAACCAGTTGATGGTGGCTGTATCTCTGTTCAGACACGATTCGCACAATGTAAGTCACTGGTATTTCAAATCTAAGTTAAGTTTTAAAAATACTGTATAAGAATAAAGGAGGGAGTTTCTAAAGAAACTGGTGCCACGTCGGTGGGAAATAGGAACACACAAAAGAAATGATTTATCAAGGAGCTGATAATATAAGTTGTACCACCTTTAGACTAAATAGCATTGTTGTATTGCTCAGACTGTTAATGACAACGTTTGCTAGACTTGGTAACTTTGCGTCATGATAACGGCAGAAAACTTCGCTGTGAAAACTATTTTGCCAGAATAACAACAAAGTTTCCTGCCTCATTCTGTGGTGATAAATACCTTTTTTAACTCGTGGATACGCGAAGCGTATTTGCGAGTTTTTGTGGGGACTCCGATATGCAAATTGTCACTCACTCACTCACTCACTCACTCCAGTGTAGACACTGTTCGTAATTAGTCGGAAAGAACTCGGGAGCACCGATATGAAGACGACAATTGTCGTCACCGAAGTCTACTGATCAAAGTTCACGCTGAAAGCGTATCGTACCGGTGCCAGAGTTTGTAATGATTTTGAAGCTTAAGAGGACGATTAGCGAGGCCCTGTTAGGGGTAAATTTCGACAAGCGACATGGCCTTGAAACGGCAACATGAAGGAGCTGAAATGGCGACGAACGACGAGCCGCTCACCGGACATTACGACAGCGACCTTCGACCTTCGGAAATTGCGACATGAAAAGGTTTGAAACTCAGACGCGCGACATAAAGAACCTCACTAACAGGGCCTCATTAGCAGTCTTACTAAAATCAAAAGGAGTTTAAATGTTTCCAGTTAGGACAATGGCCAACTTGGAGACTGAATTTTATGAGCCTTTGACTCGGCCAGGCGCAAAACGTGACCAGATGATAACTATTCGCTCTTCCGACGTTGACCGCCCCCAAGATTACAAGCAGTATATGAATTTCAGTTGGCTCGAAAGTGATCTGAAGATGAGAAAATCTCTTGCTAATGTAGTAAGCTTTGCTGAGAACTCATAGAGCGAAATGAGCACTTGAGTGAGAACTTATATGAGCGCAATGAGCTCTTGTTATTGAACGTAACGACTCTGACTGAAAACAGAATAAATTGGCGAATCCATGATGTGAAACCGAAGAACTTCTGTGGCCAACCAGGATAAGTAACATCGCATGGAGGACTTTTCAACTGATTTAAGTGTTAGTACTAACAGGAATGGAGTTGGAGAAGTATTGGGACGGTCAAGAAGTATGTCAACGTTTACCATTAAATATGGAGGCGCATGCCGTGACGGAGAACCATGAAGAGTACAATGTAAGAAAGTCATTAAAGGGTTCGAAAAGAGTAAGTCATGTAGAAAATGTATTAAGCGTTATATTATATACAATACACCACAAGCCGTTACAATGAAAAGTTTTCTGTCTATTGATTTCCGAATTTACCTTGAAGTGAACTAGATTGTGTTGAAGTAGACATGTTGGAAAAATAGGCTTACCTGTTTTGCTTACTGTTGTGTGACTCATCATATTTACATTGTAAAAACAAGAAGTTATAAGGATAAAAACGTATTGCTGTATTAATGATGGCAAGTGTGATTCAGCCTTTTAAGTGCAACCCGGCCTGAATATATATACCACTGATAACCTAAAATGAGATGATAATGTAAATAAACTAATTCAACTTGATAAAGGATTGAGAGTCTTAAGGATTTTAAGATCATCACTAACATACTTTGCAAAAATGCAACTGAAGAAAGACTTGTTTGCTATGATTCGTCAGCTGGGCAATCCTACATGGTTTTGTTCATTATCAGCTGCAGAATCAAGGTTGATATTTCTGTTGAAAACATTGAATAGACTTGTAGACAACAAAAACTATAATGATGATAAAATTGACAATGTCATGGCAACAACATTACAACTTCACGTCGATTAAGTGTGAACCTCGAAAATCGAGGTCGTTAAGTATTCATATATTCAAGCTATTGTTCTTACTCATTAATTACTATTAATTGCCGAAGATGCGGCTCGTTTCCGAAGGGCGCAAACCCTTTGATGTAGGTGAGATATATTTCTTTTGTTTAAATGGAAGGTGCTGAAACCTCTGGGACAATAGAGGAAGTGGCTGCATTCTCAAGGGAATGAAGCTCGGACCGACCGATGTTCATTTGAAAGAACATTCACAACCCCGCTCGCTAGCTCAAGTATCTTTTGACACACTCTCAATGCAAGATAAAGAAACAAAGACAAATTGTCTATCTCGAAACTTGGGTTGTCTTTTTTTTCTCTGGTAATGGCCTTCTTGATATTTTACATCAGTTAATTTTCCCCTTGTGTTTCAAGACGAAATCCCGCGCCGGTCCGCGCTTAAAATTGTTTGCATCAATCGAAAATCTCGAATCAAAGATCTTGAATTGGCGAAACTCATCTCGTCAAGATCTCTGATCTTTCTCTTTTAAGTGACGGATAACATTTAAGACATCAGTTTAAAAAGCCGCACGCGTCAAATGTAACTTCTCTTCTCCCGGTTCTGTCCGGTTCTGCTCGCAATTTCGAAGTGATGCCGTATCCGCTTTTGCCTTTATTTTAAATCACAATTAAGCTTTAAGTGGGCACTTTAATGAGACAAAAGGCAAAAGAGTTTCGGCTAATAAACAGCAATGAAAAGCAACAAACAAATTATTACGATTTATGAGCAAGCACGCGCTTATCTCGGAATGATCTCAAGCAATCTCGAATTGAATGTGTGATATGTAAACACGGTGAGCCTAATTCCAAAAATATTCTTCAAGCTGTAGATAATTTTCTAAAGAACTCAGGACGCTTAGAGTTCACAATAACATCACAAATCCAAGTCTTGCATGATTCGTTTTAGAGGAAAGTTAAATTTATCAACACACTTCTTTATTTACGGATCCTTGAAAAGCTGTCAAACCGCCCTTCTTTCAAAAAATATTAAAAGCGACATTTTTGGGAAGGAATTTAATTCATTCAATGATCTCTCCATGGATGAATCAGTCCTAAATCCATCCTACGCGTCCCCTGGGATGTCTAAGCTAAAAGTTTCCTTTGCAGTTCGAAACCGCCAACACGCGAATAAATAACGCTTTAGTCGAATTTCGGCTTACAGTAACCAAAAATCCTCATTCAAGATCTCGTTTTGTAGCTCTCAAAATGCTCTATCTTCATATATACAAATCAAACTTCAAAACATTTCACGAAAAACTCAAATGCATGAAATGCCCGCGGACATTCCTTGGCGTTCACTCACACGTCAAGAACAAAAGGATACGCTCACAAGTTCCGGCGCTCGAAGTCGCTTTAATTGCGCTATTGTTCCATTCCTTTGAAGTCGCTTTAGGTCTTCACCCAAGATATCTCGCCTTTTCCCAAACGAATAAAACCGAACTTATTCAACACACTTCGGTGACTCAACGGTGGCTTCCGAAGTGAATGCCCAAAGGAATAAAGCGAGCCCACAAGGTAAAAATGCCAGCAGTTTCAACCATTTCTGAATGACACACTTAAATTGACGTGAAGTTGTAATGAAATTCAGACCTTATTCAGAAGGACCCTGTTACATGTGTTAGAAACTTTGAACACACGGACAGTGACCAGCAGGATACCAGAACTTCATTTGGTTTCAGTGCCATTTAATCCTGTACCCTTATGTTAAGTTATCAAATTTTTTAACAACTGTATGCTTGCCACCTGCCTTATAACTGATGCCGGCCTAGTGCAGTCAAATGATTGGCGTCATGTACTCACTGTATGTTTATTTCAGAAAGCTACTCAGCTCTCTGGTCACTTTTATGTTGTGACTATAGATTATTAAAATTATCTTCAAGTTCATTCAATCACAACTCTGAAAAAAGGCTCGTTAATTTTTAAATTATTTCTTTTTTATCCACGAGTTCACCATAGTCCTACTTTGATTGTTGTTTACGTACGTTTCTATTGATGAGCATTCATGAATGTGGCGCCGACATTAACTCCGGCGGTTTTTCCTGTCGTAACGTTTCTGAATTTATCGCAATATTTTCCGGTTCCAGATCCAGGAGCCCCGGATCTAAAAATGAGCGTTGCTGAATTCCCGGATGATGACATCATACCTATCGGTTCTAACGCCACAATCGTGTGTGTCAGCCACCGAGGGGATGTTAAAAATGTGGATATAGTATACCTGCAACCGTACTTGATCCGTATTTATTTATTCGAGGCAAAAATACATCAGTGTGGAGGACGATACCATGATGTGGAAGACTCTAAAACTTGCAAATATGTTATTGTGAATGGAACTGAAATGAATTCAGGAAACTACACGTGTCAATCGCTTACCAGGACGCCGCGCTGCACGGAAGAAACAATAACTTTAACATTTAAAGGTAAGCAACTTCGGGCGTTTTCCATTTACCAAGAGATTCCGGAAATTCCAGTTGAGATGTAAATGGCGCACTTTTTTGGTACGTTCCACTGGAAAATTTCCAGAATAAACGGAGCATCTGAAAAGGTAGTCCTGTTTTCCCGTTGGAAACCTTCCGATGGAAAATGCGTGTTCCATTTACGAGTTTCATAAGGTTTCACCATTCCAGACCTTTCACGCAGGTGATTCTTTACTGCCATATATTCGGTAAAGAGAAATGACAGCTTCTTCTACAGTTCCCTGGGAATGAATGGAACTTGTGTCAAATGGAACGCGTTTCTCAGTAATGGACATTTCCCAATGAAATTTCCTGAATTTTTCGGTAAACGGAAAATGCCCTTCACTACCTGTAAAATCATACACCTGTACGCGCTTCTTGGCTTAGCTGCCAAATGCGGGCTTTCCCATTGGCCCATGATCTGGATGCGTATTCCCGCGATCCTGGATTTCATCAAAATATTGTGTGGGATTCAGGTAAACACAAAATGTATTGACGGGATGCGGAAATTGACTGCTCTCCAGGAAGCGGGATTCCCCAAAATGTTTGCACGGGATACGTGATGTTTTGCCTGTCTATCGGGAATCTTCACAACCCAGAATAAAAGCGAATCAGCCAGGTGAACACTAATCAAACCAAAAGGTGCGGGATGCGGGATTCTCGTAAAAAGAAGCGGGAATGCGGGATCAAGACCCTCTCTTTCAGACCCTGTTGGGGACCAGTAAAGTCAGAGCCATATTGCATGACCCTACCCAGAGTTTCACGTTGGCAACAGTAGTAAAAAAGTTAATAATTAGAAGTATATTGAAGGTTAGAAGCACATCACATTACTCAAGGTTTGATTTTGGAAGCGACAGGGTTAAAAGTTTGAAGCACAAGGTTTGTCATTGAGAGTGAAATAGTTAAGATTTTTTATTTATTTATTTATTTATTTATTTCATATATCATACCTTCCTTACGATACTATCTTACATTACTTACAGTACTACATCATTTACAGTACAAACATTAGTTGACAATACTGACACAAATTACAAAACTGACATTATTTACAATGCTAACAGACTGAGTACCCATTGTGAAATCAATCATTTCTCGCACGCATGGCGTGTTTCACAAACATGGGGGTCCCACATGCCTTCTCTCTGTTTTGTTATGAATGAAAGAAAAAATGAGAACAGTAATGTCATTCAAAGAATTAAAAGTTAGAACCACATGGTGTGACTTTCCTGAAATGACGTTTTTGTTGAGTTTAATCAGTTAGGCCCTGGGTCTCATTTTATCCCCAGGACTTTTCGGACGAGACCTCGTGGTCGCACTCGAACAGACGCGTATGTAGTTTAGCTGTTTACAGTCTCGTTACGTTTCATTTATATACTTTTCTCTGGTTCGCCTTACAGGGATTTCAAACGTAAGTTTTGCTTTCAGCCCCCTGTTTGTGCTGTTTTGTTTCTACGTGTTTTCTTTCTGTAAGCCATCATTATTTGTACTTATTTATTTGTCATAGTTTTTATCATTAAACACGGAGACTATTAGCTACGTGTGTTGGTTGAACGCTGCGCTAGAATGCGACAGTGAAAAGTTTGAAGGAAAAGTTCATCCCATTAGAAGCAAGGCGTGTTTGGAGTCCCAGCAGGAGGTACGCAACCTCGACTTAGCGTCAGTTTTCATTAAGTGAGTTCATACACAGCTGGTACATGGTTCATGGCCGAATCATCGAATGTGAAGTTGAGCCCGCCATTCAACTTGCCAGCGTAATCAACCTCGCCAGAAACTACACCTCCCGAGTTAAGAGTCGACGAAAAACGTCAAAGGGACCTCTCAAGAAAAGCTCTCCAGAATGCAATACAGAAAACAACTGCTGAGCTTTCGAGACAAGCAAAGGCCCTCCGAACGGCTGCCGACAGTGTTTACGCTTCTTAGACACCCCTCCACCATTCACTAACGTTGGATGCGACGTATTCGGACCGTGGATAATCCATACACGAAGGCTCAGAGGAGGCTCTATCAAGTCTAAGCGATGGGGACTTGTTTTCACCTGTCTCAACAGTCGTGCCATCCACATTGAGGTCTTAGAGTCTATGGACTCGAGCTCATTTATCTGTGCGCTTCGTCGTTTTTTCTCAATTCGTGGACCTGCCGCTAGGATCAGATGCGACCGTGGCTCAAACTTTATCGGAGTGAAGTCGGAACTGGAGCAAGCACTCAAGGAGATGAGCGAGGGACCCATCAAGGCCTACTCAGTAGAACAAGGCTGCGAATGGTCATTCAACCCTCCCCATACCTCCCAATTCGGAGGAGTCTGGGAAAGACAGATTGGTACCATTCGTCGCGTCCTGGACGCCATGCTCCTAGAACTGGGAAAACCCCAGTTGAGTCATGAATTGCTGGTTACCCTCCTTACTGAAGAGTCTGCGATTGTAAACTCTCGTCCTATTGCCTCTATCCCATCGGACACTGACGATCCGCAGCCCTTATCACCAGCCATGCTGCTTACCCTCAAGTCTCGACCACTCTTCCCCCCACCTGGAACCTTTACCCGGCTAGACCTCTACGCACAGTTTTGGATCCGTTGGCGGAGGGAATATCTTCAATCCCTACAGAAGAGACCTACGTGGAATGAGCGCAGATGCAATCTTACTGCTGGGGACGTTGTTGTAATCAGAGACAAAGAAGCACACCGGAACGATTGGTTGTTAGGGAAGGTGACTGAGGCCATTCCCAGCAACGATGGACAAGTCAGGAAAGCGAATGTGCTGGTGTGCAGAGAAGGATTTCGCAAAATTTATCTACGTCCAATCAGTGAGCTGGTCCTTATTGTACGTACGTGAATAGTCTGAAGAGAGTCAACGGTAACGGAGAGTAGCAAGGACGTCGTCCTTGGGCGAGGAGTGTGACTTTCCTGAAATGACGTTTTTGTTGAGTTTAATCAGTTAGGCCCTGGGTCTCATTTTATCCCCAGGATTTTTCGGACGAGACCTCGTGGTCGCACTCGAACAGACGGAGTTCATGTATGACCCAAAGACCCCATGAAATGTCCTGAGCTACTACAATTACTACACTTTATACAGCTTCTTCACTTACTACAGCTACTCTAGGCATAGAAGTAACTGTAGTGAATTTAACAAAGTGAAGTAGCTGTATAAAGTGTAGTAATTGTAGTAGCTCAGGACATTTCATGGGGTCTTTGGGTCATACATGAACTACTGACCAACAGACGCGTATGTAGTTTAGCTGTTTACAGTCTCGTTATGTTTCATTTATATACCTTTCTCTGGTTCGCCTTACAGGGATTTCAAACGTAAGTTTTGCTTTCAGCCGCCTGTTTGTGCTGTATTTTCGTTTCTACGTGTTTTCTTTCTGTTAGCCATCATTATTTGTACTTATTTATTTGTCATAGTTTTCACCGTTAAACACGGAAAGACTATTAGCTACGTGTGTTGGTTGAACGCTGCGCTAGAACGCGACACATGGTATGACTCCAGGTTTAACCCGGGGGTGAAAGGGTTAAAAATCAATGGTAAGACAAATTGCTATACAACGTCTTGCGTCTGAGATTGAAAACGTAATATGTTCTCATTGACTAAGTGGGAGGGCCGACGTACCGACCGAGCGTGCATCATGAACGGGAGCCAAATATTTTCCCGTCCGAGCCGACTTAACTGAGTCAATAAGCATTTTATCATATGACCACTAACTAAGTTTCGAAAACTTCGAAAATTTATTTTTATTCCAAATAGGAAGCGATAGCCTGGCCCCCGCACATATGGGAAAACTCACAAAAAAAGGATTCGAGTCAGAACAAGAATTTCGCAATTCATCGAAGAACGTGATTTATTTTCTCATTTCTACGGTGGCCCATAAGTGCAAAATATGTTTATGGCGCTTTCATTGTGTGTGTTGTGTTTTGAGGAAAGTGTGTTGTGTTTTCAATGTGTGTTGTGCTTTGCACTTATGGGCCACCGTACATTTCTATTGTTCGGTGTTTTGTTATTTTACTTCGCAACAAAGCCGAGCAAGTGCACCAGGGCATGACGGCTTTTTCTGGACCGGCTCACGTCAACCCGTTCAGCCCTACACACGTCAGCTTTTACTATAGTGTTCTATGGGACTGCGCGACCGGGGCAGGACGGGTCATATGAAAAAAAGTCTTAGCCACTCTGTATCATTATCAATTTGAACATTTTGCTTTATCAAATATAAAGAGAATGAATCTCTTAGCATACATTACTGACCGTATCTCTTTTGCCACCAAGAACCATCGGCCCCACGTATCGTAGTTCATCCTCCCGGGCAGCTCAACATTTCAAGCGGGCAAACCGTACACATACATTGTGAAGCGACCGGAATTCCCAGGCCTGCAATCACGTGGTATAAGGATGGTGACCCGCTAGTAAACATCACACAAGAGAAAAGTACTTCGGTGCTGACCATCTCATCCATTAGTAGAAACAACCAAGGCCAGTACTGGTGTAAAGCAACAAGCAAAGAAGGAAACCAAACATCATCTGCAACCAACCTCACAGGTAAATTTTCTACGAAAACCTGAAAACAATTAAAACCAACACATTTTAGCACCCTATCAGTGCTAACTTACGACCTCAATTTGAAATTGGAATTACCAAAATTTGTCTTCATGCTTTCCTTACTAAGTTAATGCTGAGACAAACACGACAAACAAAAATAGAACAAAAAAGAACAGAAAACAGAAATAGAACAGATCGAGGCCACAACAAACACACACAAACACAAAAGAAAAAAAAAGAAAAAAAAAAACAGAAAAAATAGGGGACGAACGTAACGCAAACACAAAAAAACGCAAACACAAAAATACAACGCACCTACAAAAACAGTACAAAGAAATAGCCCTAAAGAGCTGTGGCGCTTATAAGTCAATTAAAAGGCTTTAAGGCCTTAAAGAGCTGTGCAGTACCCAGAGTTTACTTACTATCCTTCTTTATTGCATGCAGTTCTGTGGAAACCTGTATTCTCTGCTAGTCCTGCCGACATTTCTGTTCAACAAAATGCTAATATCACCTTGTCGTGTGAAGCAACTGGCTTCCCGCCTCCTGTGATTGAATGGCTTAAGAACAACAAACCAATTGCAAACGCCAGTGTAGTTCAACGTGGAAATGTTTCGTCATTAGCCCTATATTCGGTCCAGGCGGATGAGACCGCCGGTAGATACAGTTGCGTTGCTATAAACTCTGAGGGAGAGGCAATTTCAAGGCAGGGAAAACTGACCATTCTTAGGCAAGTAGGTAAGATGCTACAGTGGAAATAATTTTTCAATATACACATAACATGTCGCATACCATACTGAAAGACAATCCTGAGACCGTACCGTGTTAGAAGTTAAAGAAAATGGTGTTGGAAATACCTTCAAGTTTGATGTCATAAGGCTGTTTCTCATTCCGCGAGTTTAAAAGTTCCGCAGCCGCACTGAACTATCCAAAACCATTAGGGAACGTTCATTTTCTACGAGGGAGGGGGAGGGTCATGCGAAACAAAATTAGGGAAAAGGGAGCTCACGGGAAATATACTTCTCTTTCTTCTGATTGAGGGGGGGGGGGGGGGGCAAGCTGAGGGGATCATGCAATTTTTAAATGGTGCTTTCCACTCACACCAGCCCCCCATCCCTCACAAAAAATGAACGTTTTAAATTTAGTTTTTCACAGACGGCGCTTTTAGGATTGTTTTTGCACACGAATTATGAGTTTTGAAATAGTACTTACCAAAATGCATGGATTATTGGCTTACCTCACCCTTTTCAGAATCGCAAAGAAATGCTTTGTCAAACGAGATTTAAGGAGTTCTGACGTTTCGCTCTGACAAAGGGCTGATGCTAGAAACGTGAGCAACTCTTAAATCTTACACAGTGCTGTGGTAACAAACAACTCGTTTGACAAACTACTTTTTCTGCGACGCAGCACCAGTGTCTTTAGAAACTAATTCCTCTATACATGCCCTTTCTAGCTCTTTTGTCAGATGGATCGTTTCCATCATCAGCCTATCTTCGCAATCTTTTTTTATTTTTTAAACACTCTAATTATAATTTAAGATCAAATGATAATAATACTCTTGCCCGGCCCGCAGTAAAATCGGCCAAGACCAGCGGAGAGCGAGGGCATTCTCACTTGCTGCTCCAGTTTTATGGATCGCCTTGCCGTCAAGTCTTAGGGCTTTCAATAACATTGACCGTTTTTATACTTGGGGACACATTATCCATCTAGACGAACTTGGGCAAACATTCGTAGTTCACCTGGTTATGCGTCTCTAGTATAAAGACGGGCACAAGACGCCAGGAGCCCATCATTGTCTGCTTGGTCATTACAAGGAAATCTCAGACCTCGGCCTTGACGTATTGACCTCGCTATCGCTCGGTCAATACGTCAAGGCCTCGGTACGGTCAGAGATTTTCCTGTAATGACCTCACTATTGGTTAGTAAGTAATATATCTTTTCTCCTCCAGCATTCTATCGTCATCCCAAAAGCATTACAACCACAAGAGGAGCCACGGGGAAGTTCACGTGTTCTGCTCTTGGTTCACCACTTCCCACGATCACGTGGATTAAAGACGGTAGCCCATTGGTGGAATCAAATGCAGACCTTGTCCAAAGCAACGACACGGCAGTGCTCAGTATCTGGTCTGTTCAGGAAAGAAACTTAGGAGACTACTGGTGTGTGGCAGCAAGTTCTGGAAGAAATGCAACATCAAAGAGCGCTACTTTGTCTTTGAACGGTAAGCTGTAAAAGAGGGTCTCAATGGGGTGGTGACTTTTACGGCTAACGGTTAATATTTTTAGCTGTTTTACGGCTAACGGCTAAAATTTTTCAATATTTACGCCTAACGGCTATTTTTTTTGCCCGTTTTACGGCTAACGGTTAACCCCATTGAAACCCTCGTAAAACGTGCTATTGTTTGATAGATCAAATTGCATCCCATAACAAACTTCTCCAGCACTCCCAAAAGCTTTATTGCCCAGTTTTAAAACTTAGACGCTTCTGTGAAACAAAGATATAGTGTTTTAGAACTCGAGAGAAGTGTTTTACTGTGACAAAAAAAAAACGGATTAAGATACCCTTTGACTTCAATAAGTCCACACCTTTCTGAAGGGCTCGAGTTTGTCTATCTTTCTCTCTGTATTTCTGTCTATTTGTCTGTCTATCTATCTGTCTCTCTATCTATCTATCTATCTATCTATCTATCTATCTATCTGTCTGTCTGTCTATCTATCTATCTGTCTCTCTGTCTGTCTATCTATCTATATACCTAACTACCTATCTATGTATCTATCTATCTATCTATCTATCTATCTATCTATCTATCGATCTTTCTCTTCACCATAGTAAGTTGATAACATATTTATTCACTGTTCAAGACCATAGTTAGTAGAGGGGGACTGGTTATGAAACCCGGCACACTTCAAATAGGCATCTCTTTGTTATCGTTTTCGCTTGGTCACGTGACTCTGAGAGTATACATTTGTAGATCGAAAGAAAGAAGCGAGTTGTATCAGGAGCGAGCAATTTTTTGGTAAATTACTGTATTTAGCGTTGGTGTTTGATCACTAGAAAGCAACGCCTGGACGCAACTGTGCTGTGTTTGGTTGCGGCTCTGACTGAAAAGAAACCCAGATTTGGCACCTTACCAAAGTTAAGTATACCGAAGCCATGAAACATGCACGCAAGTACCGAGACCAGAGCGTTCCGTCGTTCTAGATGTAAAATCTTCGAACAAAATCTACTACAAAACATTACCAGAAATCTGTCAACGAGTGAGAAATTTGAAATCCGTGGAAAGATGGAGTTTTATAGAATTCTCTGATCGTGTCATCCTCAAGAGAGTAGTGGAGCCGTCCGTATCTCCTTCCTAAGTTTGAGAAAGTTGTAGACGACATCCGAAGTTTTACTGTGAAGGTGTTTGGAGCCTATTTGATTGAGGGTCATGCAATATATTTGAACCATCTTGGTCAGGCTAAACATTTTGGGCATTTCTGTATCAAATGAGATGTTGGTTGAAAGAACAGATTGTGAAATTAACTGTTGACTGAAGGGAGCCTAATGTGCTTGCAGGTGCTGACATGCACTCTGCTACCTTGGTTGCTAGTAATGTTGCGATGCAGTATTTCAGGATAGGCCTTTAAAAAAGTCTTTAGAGGTTAAAGGAACCTTTGCATAGTATTTGTCATAAATCTTTTCAGCGTCTCCATCCTTCCATCAGACATAGACTTGAGTAAAGAAAATTCTACAGTCCCTTCATCGGGTTTTTAAAATGAATACTCGTCCAATTCATTCCTTAACCTTGCAGCAAAAACTTTGGATCTTTTCACATTAAGTAATGCAGAGTTGATAATTTATTCAAGAATGCTTGGTGTTAGAGTGACTGGCGTCTGAATGTTACTGTGCTTAGCAGCCGTATGTCTACGGAAACCTCCTCTGGTGCTACACAATATTTCTGTCGATTGCTCCTTCAAAAGGGACAAAATTAAGTCAAAACAGTCTCGCTCACTAAAATCAACGTTGTAAAATCGAAAGATGTTCAGAAATCGTTAAAATTAAGCTTGAATATTGTATAGAAACGATCAAGACAGCTTCAGATCTAAAACTCCCTAAAGGGAGATTCCACTGTTAACATGCTGAAAGGCTTCCAAGCAATACGCCTGCAGCGAGATGGGTGAGACCTCCGTGATAACAGTGACCCTGACACGATATGGCCAATAGCAAGAGAGATTTCATTTCAGCCCATAGGCTATGAAGCAACAAGTATCATGGTATATGACAGCGCCTGCTATTGGCCAATGATATTCATGACGTCGTAGGTCTCTCTGCTCATAGAGGTCACAAATATCATGCTACGTACGCTTGACTAAAGCGCGAACTTTTATGTTCAGTTAAAAGAGAACTCGACAATACTGTACCACAAATTGGCCGCTGTCTCCGTCGAGATGCTGACAAACCCGGTACGCTCTGTACTCCCCTATTCATGGGCACACCACCCGTTCTAGCAAAAGCCGGCTCTATCATGACTACATTGCCAAAGTCATCAACAACGACGCTCCGCTGACCGTGAGTGAGATAGTGGCCACAGCGCAGGACACCCAGGACTGGCGGGCTCTTGTATTTGCCACACGAGGGAACCGACGACACCCGCCGTAGGAGCCCCGAACGAACAAGAGAGAATTTGTTGGAGAGAAACTTCGATCTTGGGCCAATAAATCATGTGGCTTTTATGCAAACCGATTCCACTCTGAAGGGGAAGATTCACAAAGTTTGTACTCGCGTAATTATCTGAGACAGTAAAAGTGCTCCTCCATTTCTTCGTCTTGTTCTGTAATTACGGGTTAGAGACTGAAATGAGTGGTTTGTTTACAAATACACGTACGCGCTGGCTGTAAAATGAACGAGAAATTGTCAATACTGCACGAAGCAGTAGGAAGCCACACAGGAACCCACAGGAACCCACAGCACGAAGCAGGGGAGCAGGGTTGGCGCAGTGGTGAGAGCGCTCGCCTTCCACCAATGTGGCCCGGGTTCGATTCCCGGCCCCGGCGTCATATGTGGGCTGAGTTTGTTGGTTCTCTACTCTGCTCCGAGAGGTTTTTCTCCGGGTATTCCGGTTTTCCCCTCTCCACTAAAACCAACATTTGATTTGATTGATTTAATGTAATATGATTTCATTTCATTTCATTTGTGCTTTACAGTGTCCCCAATTAGTGCGTCAGTGCTAAATACAGTTGACACTCAAATAAAGTTCATTATTATTATTAAGCGAAGCTGAGTGCAGTATTGACAATTTCGAGTTCATTTTACAGCCAGCAAGTGCGTGTATTTGTAAACAAACCACGAATTTCAAGTCTCTAACCCTTTTAATATTCAATCTGAGTTCAATGAAATACAAAACTTGCCATTTTGATGCCAGCCGTTGTGTGATGGCATGATGTATTCTCATTAGTGCACGGTTACTAGGTGATGACGTGACGTATCACAAAATCACGTGATTGAGTTTAGCCAATCACGCGCATGGATTTAGTACCTTGAATGAACATTAAATATTAATATCCAATACAGCATCAAAATCATCGCCAAGCAAGTAATCGTCTAAGCTGTCCGCCATATTTGTTGTTGAGTGTGCAATCTTGTGATCACGTGACCAATAAATTCAACGTCAAGAACGAGCCTATTGTTTCCCTCTTTGAAGTTTGCTGGGCTTCATAACCAGTCCCCTCTATTAACTATCACAAGATTAAGCCCCTTTTCTCACTGTCTCCCTCTCTCCTCCGTAATTATTGATACTACAATAAATGTTCCAAATACGCTGATAATATTGCAGATCCTAAAGGGAACAAGCATCTCGTTTGGATCTATGTTGGTGCGGTCGTGGTTGTCTTGCTTTCTCTTCTAATTGCCCTGATTTACTTTAAACAAAAAAGATGGATCTCGGCTACTTACAAATTAAACAAAGAGGTAAGCAACAAACAATGGCTTTCAACATTTCCTCCAGAGGACATGTGTGGGTTACTCGAACGTTTCATGATACTACGAGGTACGAGAAATTTAGAACCAAACTGTTAAGTAAAACATACAGTGTCACAGTACAGTACTGTTCAGTAGCTTTACAAAGAATGGTCACATTGCATGGTTTGATCCACAGATGAAAAAGTTAGAACCAAGCTGTATAGTAAAACAAACAATCCCACAGTACACTACTGTACTGTTCAGTAGCTTTCTAAAGAATGTTCACACTGCATGGTGTTGTAGTCTAAACATAGGTAGGCAATATAAAGCATACTACAGTATAGTACTGATCTTTCGTTGGCTTCTGAAGAAACAGCTACCATGCGCAATTTTTCGACTTAGTGAAAGATTTTAGAGCAACGAGGACTTTGTAACACTTCATTATAATCTTCATTCTTTCAAAGATGACTGAAAGGAAGAACGGTTTCACAACACACATTAAAGAAGACATTATAAGTCAGTTGAGGGGTAGCCAGGTTGATAATGGCAGCCAGGACCACCAGCGACCTAACCAGGACTATGATAATGATGAGGATTACACAGATCATGAGACGTACCTAAAACTGATGGGAATTGAGAGAAACTGGGAAATTCCCCGTGATCGGCTCACTATAACAAATGTGAAACTCGGCGGGGGTGAATTTGGGATCGTTAACAAAGGAATCTATCTTCGTACAAACGGAAGTGAAATGACAGTGGCCGTGAAAACTCTGAAAGGTTTGTAGTGGACAATTAACACTGATCTTCGATTCTCACTTTTGTTGTTTAGGGGTCTGTATGATAATAATCAGTAATAATACAGTGGAACCTCGATTTAACGAAGTCGCTGGGGGCTGGCCAAATTTGTTCGTTAAATCGAGGGTTCGTTACATCGAAAACCCCGATATAACTAATTTGAGGGAAAACGAGCAAACTGTTCGTTATATCGAGGTATAGAAGTGCCGCGTTTTGAGATGCAATTCATTAAGCATGGTGGCTTCCAGTAGCAATTATTTTCACTTTTGATCAGACGCGCAGCTTTTGTTTACAAAAGAATGACACTTTCAGAGTAGCGATTTAAAAATGTTGCAACATGGAGGTTATCAAGGAGGGAAGTTGCAGATCGTGGGTCATGTGCCATTGGCACTGTCACGTGTATTTCACGTGTTTTTTTAAAAACGGAGGAGGTCAAATCTCAGTGGAAGTGACTGGCAAACAGAGAAACAAGGGCATTGGAATAGAAATTCCGGCAACGTATTCAACGTATCACAAGAAGCCTTCGAAAGTGAAAAAGTTAATAGAACTAATAAGAGACAAAGAAGATAGAGCCAAAGTCAATTGATGTCGAACTAATACTATAGTGCCAATATCTATGACATATCATCAGCCGTTGATTTGTTGACTGTTAATCTGTTCAGCGTTTATCTTCTGTCGCATGTTAACATTGTAATTTGTTATATCGAGGTAGATTTTACGTTTGGGTTTCCGGATTATGTTAGTTATATCGAAGAATTCGTTATATCGAGGTTCTATTCCATAACTTTTACGGTAACTTTGTCCGGGACACAGAATACCGTTCGTTATATCGAGGGCCTATCCCCCACCCGGAGGCAAGGAACTAAGAAGAGAATAATAATAATAATAATAATAATAATAATAATAATAATAATAAGATATGATTGAAAGGAAGGAATTAAGGATCCTTAATTCCTAGTTGCTCCAAGTGGCGTGCCAACTTCTTTGACACTGAACCAAATGCACCTACTACCACTGGGTACATTGGGTTCAGTGTCAAAGAAGCTGGCAGGCCACTTGGAGCAACTAGGAATTGAGGATCGAACAAGAACGGTGCAAAAGTCGGCACTCCTCGGATCGGCGCATGTCCTCAGAAAAGTGCTGGAAGTCTCAGGTCTCGGGACGAGACTTGATTGGATATTTCTCCCCAGGGAAAAACCCTGTGCTTAATTTTACATAATAATAATAATAGTAATAATAATAACAATTACTATTTATTCACAATTCCATTAAAAAGTGAAAAGGAGATAAAAGAAGTTGTCCCTCTCTGTAAAAATATATCAAAATAGAAATGATTTAAAATACAAATTATCGCATCTTTATTGCACCTTTAGGCCGCGGGACCTGGACTTAAACCTTTAAACTAGTTTCTGGAATCAGCCATAAAAAAAAAAAACATTAAATAGGTGATTAATTTTAACAGTTGATTAACCAACCAATGTCCCAACCAATTTCCCGTGCTTGATGTTAAAATCATTGCTCGCGATCCCGTTATGGCTGGTTTCAGTTTTATTTCTATTTGGTTGTGTGAGTAACGCCAGTCATTTAATCTTATCATCAATCGACAAAATGTAAAACCAAAGCAGTCGCGAAATTACTTTCAAAAGTGTGAAAATTATACTCAGTGACTACTGTGCTCGAGTATCATTGTCATTGTCAGTATCATTATCGTTATCGCTATCGTTACCATCTTCATCATCATCATCATCATCATCATTCTTATCATCTTCATCATTATCATTATTGTAATTGTTATTATCATTATTGTTCTTACCCATTTTTGCAGATGAAGTCAATCGGACCGAGCGGCAAGCTCTGCTCCAGGAACTGGAGACGCTTATTCATGTTGGTCGCCATAGCAACAT